>WNWK01035362.1:0-19820 GCA_009830355.1 Cherax destructor | reverse complement strand
ATTCGGCAGGCAAGTCCCGATTTTTCATATTAAACCATGTCTCAGTTATTGCAAAAACATCAATATTACCCGTACTTGCAACTAATCTCAACTCGTCCATCTTATTCCTAGCACTACGACTATTGGTGTAATATATATTTAGAGACCCTCCTTTCTCTTTACCCTTCCTGCTCATCTCTGATTTTCCACTATACCTATTACTGTCCTTGTCATCTAGTGTCACTAGCTTTCCACTATCCACCTTATTCTGCCTATTACTAGTTCTCCTACAACTTATAATATTACTACACTGGGACTTCTCTGTTTTCCCCCCAAAACCCATACCACTAACTATTTCTAGTTTAAAGCCCTAACAGCTCCCTCCACTGCAGTTGCCAGTGCCCCCACCCCAGACCTGGATAAGTGAACCCCATCCCTGGCATACATGTCATTTCTGCCATAGAAGAGGTCCCAGTTGTCAATGAATGTTACTGAATTTTCCTTACAGTATTTGTCCAGCCAGCAATTGACACCAATTGCCCTGGACAGCCATTCATTTCCAACTCCTCTCCTTGGCAAAATACCACATATGACAGGGTTCCCACCCTTCTTCCTAATTATGTCTATTGCTGACCTAAACCTGCTAGTCAGGTCCTCACTCCTACGTCTGCCAACATCGTTGCCTCCAGCACTGAGACAGATAATAGGATTGCTCCCATTACCTCTCATGATGTCGTCCAGACGGCTAACAATATCCTCCATCCCAGCCCCAGGAAAGCAAACCCTCTGTCTCCTACTCCTATCAATCAAACAGAAAGCCCTATCCATGTACCTAACCTGACTGTCCCCAACAACAACAATGTTTTTACCTTCCTTTGTGTCTTTCGTCGTGACGCTCCCAGAAGTCGACTCACATTCATCGGGTAGCACGGAGAATGGGTTCGATGTTTCCACAACATTCTCCTGGGTCTTCGTTGTTTCTACCTCTCCACCCGTCCTCTTGAGCCTTAACTTTGTCCCATGCGTTTTAGCCACTGTCCAGGTTCCTTTCCTGGCTTGAGGATTCTCAACAGGAGGATTACTACGAATCCTCTTGTTTTCCTCAGTCAGTCGCTGTATCTCAAGCTTAGCTACCCTCAGTTCTTCCTTCAGCTGCTGGTAGAGTAGCTCAAGAGAGGACATCTTCTTCAGATTGACAGAGAGCACACAAGACACGTCTTCACTGAGTTAAGTCAGGTCTTTGAAGAAAAACCTTCCAATCCTAAACTTTAAGTATTAAGCAAATGTCAATTGATTATGTATTAAAAGTATTATGTAATGAAAGTATTTGCCATGTGGTAAAAAAAAAAAATCAGGTGTTTTATGTCTGTCCTGCAAAATCCGCATCCGCATCCGCCCGGATGTCAAGTGACATCCGTAATCCGCATCCGCATCCGCATTTTACTGTAAGCAGATATCCGCATCCGCATCCGCATCCGTATTTTACTGTAAGCAGATATCCGCATCCGCATCCGCAAAATAAGCAAGTAAGACATCCGTATACACATCCGGATATTGGATATCTAATTTTTTCACATCCGATACATCCCTACACTCAACCCACACATAGAAGGTCCCATTCACTGTGATGTGGACGCATATTGTATATTTTTTTTCTATTCCTCTATTCTAACTTGTATAGTTTCAATTGTTGAAAAGAGAATAAAAATAGGATTTAGCTTAAAACTGTGTATCTTCTAGGACAGTTAATTTGATTAAACGATTTCAGTAGCTCGGTTGGTAGCGCACTCAGCTCATACATTGAGCTTCTGTGGTTCGATTCCCGGCACGAGTGGAAACATTCGACCTCTTTCCTTAAGATAGCTGCTGACCCTATTCACCTAGCAGTAAGTAGGTCCTTGGTTGTTAGCCGTCTGGTGTGGGTTGCATCCTGCGAACAAAATATTGCCAGAAACATGACAGTATTGTCTCTTGTTCTTTTAAACAATACTGAAGAACGTTCGTGTCCCTGAGATTACTGACATGTTTATGTGTGGTGTATATTAACTACCATGTCTTCGTTACACAATACTCTCACTATTACTATCTTTACTACACAACACTCACCATCACTATCTTCACTACACAAACACTCTCACCGTCACTATCTTCACTACACAACACTCACCATCACTATCTTCACTACACAACACTCTCACCTTCACTATCTTCACTACACAACACTCTCACCATCACTATCTTTCACTACACAACACTCTCACCATCACTATCTTCACTACACAACACTCTCACCATCACTATCTTCACTACACAACACTCTCACCATCACTATCTTCACTACACAACACTCTCACCATCACTATCTTCACTACACAACACTCTCACCATCACTATCTTCACTACACAACACTCTCACCATCACTATCTTCACTACACAACACTCTCACCATCACTATCTTTACTACACAACACTCTCACCATCACTATCTTCACTACTCAACACTCTCACCATCACTATCTTCACTACTCAACACTCTCACCATCACTATCTTCACTACACAACACTCTCACCATCACTATCTTCACTACACAACACTCTCACCATCACTATCTTCACTACACAACACTCTCACCATCACTATCTTCACTACACAACACTCTCACCATCACTATCTTCACTACACAACACTCTCACCATCACTATCTTCACTACACAACACTCACCATCACTATCTTCACTACACAACACTTCAATCACTATCTTTACTAACAACACTCTCACATCACTATCTTACTACACAACACTCTCACCATCACTATCTTCACTACACAACACTCTCACAATCACTATCTTCACTACACAACACTCTCACCATCACTATCTTCACTGCACAACACTCTCACCATCACTATCTTCACTACACAACACTCTCACCATCACTATCTTTACTACACAACACTCTCACCATCACTATCTTCACTACACAACACTCACCATCACTAGCTTCACTACTCAACACTCTCACCATCACTATCTTCACTACACAACACTCTCACCATCACTATCTTCACTACACAACACTATCACCATCACTATCTTCACTACACAACACTCTCATCATCACTATCTTCACTACACACTCTCACCATCACTATCTTCACTACACAACACTCTCACTATCACTATCTTCACTACACAACACTCACACCATCACTATATTCACTACACAACACTCTCACCATCACAATCTTCACTACACAACACTCTCACCATCACTATCTTCACTACACAACACTCACACCATCACTATATTCACTACACAACACTCTCACCATCACTATATTCACTACACAACACTCTCACCATCACTATCTTCACTACACAACACTCTCACCATCAATACCTTCACTACACAACACTCTCACCATCAATATCTTCACTACACAACACTCTCACCGTCACTATAATCGCTACACAGCACTCACACCATCACTATTTTCACTACACAACACTCACACCATCACTATATTCACTACACAACACTTACACCAACACTATGTTCACTACACAACACACTCACCATAAATATCTTCACTACACAACACTCACCATGATTATCTTCAGTACACCTCACTCTCACCATCACTATGTTTACTACACAACACTCACTATCTTCACTACACAACGCTCACCCTCACAATCTTCACTACACAACACTCTCACCATCACAAACTATGGTCAAAACACAACACTCTCACAATCACAAACTATCGTCAAAATACAACACTCTCACCATCACAAACTATCGTCAAAATACAACACTCTCACCATCACTATCCATCTTCACTACACAACACTCACTATCACTATCTTTACTACACAACACTCTCACCATCAATACCTTCACTACACAACACTCACTATCACTATCTTTACTACACAACATTCTCACCATCAATATCCTCACTACACAACACTCACTATCACTATTTTCACCCACACAACGCTCACCATCACAAACTATCGTCAATACACAACACTCTCACCATCACTATCCATCTACACTACACAACGCTCTCACCATCACAAACTATCTTCTCTACACAATACTCTCACCATCACTATGTATCTTTACTACACTGCACTCTCACCATCCCTGTTTACTACACAAAACTCTCACTATTTGTCTTCACTACACAACACTCACCATCATTACGTATCTTTACAACACAACACAACATTCTCATCATCCGTGTTTACTACACAAAACTATCACTATCTTCACTATACAACACTCCTACCGTCACTATCTTTCTCTACTACACAACACTCACCATCACTGTCTTCACTATACATTGCTCTCACTCTCACTATCTGTCATCAATACATAATAATCTCACCAACAAACACTCTCATTGCTACTCAACTCTTTCATTATCACTATCTGACTTCTCTGCAAAACACTCTCACCATCACTGTCTATCTTCACAGCACAACACTCTCACCATCATTAACAACACTCTTACCCTCACTATCTATACTACATAACACTCTCACAACCACTATCTTTACTACACGACACCCTCACCATCACTATCTGTCTTCACTATACAATACACTCACCCTCACTATTTTTACTACACAACACTCTCACCTTTACTATATTATCTACACAACACTCACCATCACTATCTTCACTACTCAACACATTCATCATCAACTCTCTCTCTACACTCATAATCATCTTCACTATATTCTCTACACACCACTCACTATCACAGAGTAAGTTCACTAGATACCACAAACACTACGGAGCTCTATATCATCACCATCACTAACTTTTCACTATAATAATATTTTAGGTAATATCGTCAGTTATTTTCCTCAGTTATTTTTACAATGGCTCTCAAGGGTAACTGGAGGATGGATCTATAGAGTCTTCGGTGTCTGAAGGAAATGGATGTGCGTAAAATCTTCGCTGCAACTCCTCGCCTGTTTGGTAAGGTGTGTAAAATTATGGTTGGCGCTGACGAACTCCTGGCAGCACCGCCTTTGTGTCGTGGTGAGGGTCTTTTGTAAACACTTGTGCTGAAGACCAGCTTCCACTCCGTATCCATTTATCGATGTTTCGTCGGACGGTATCTCTATTTTGACCCAACGACAACTCCAGCACATGACTCGTTTCATGCTTATAGCAAGAAACACAACATCCGCTGCAAGAGAGTCACGGAAATCAAAGCTTATTTTTAGCTTCCAGGTCACAAGACTTGCGCCTACCACGCAATCACCTTTCTTAATCACGTCACAGAGTCACCTATAAAAGACTCTTACCTTCTCACCAGGGACTATAAAATCATGATGGGTCACTATGACCAACACGCTGTAAGACGAGTTCTGAATCTTTTCACTGAATTTGAGAACAACATCGATTTGTCATTGGGTTGTGTGGAGAACTCCGTTCCTTGCTACACTCCCGTCCAGCAGACACACTGCTCAGCTCGTCGACACCGCGCCGTAATATACTGAGCAGACGGGAGTCATTCAACACACGCTGCTGACCTTTACCTCTAGAATTCATCATCCTAGCTCTTCACACGATGCAGTCGCTTAGTGTGAAAATAAAACCCACTAGTGGAGTAAAGAACGACTCGTCAAAACTAGCCGTAGCAACAGCTGCGAAGAACAGTCTTCAGATGAAGTTCACTGCGATTTTCTCATTCAAGGACGCCTTCATTGACAACCTGGAAGTCCGCAAACTTATCAAGATCTCCGCCACAACTACCTGGACCGAGGTTCTGTCCTCTCCTGCTCTAAGGGCGAAGAAATCTCTCTTTGTCAAAATACTGGACAAAATCAATCACAGCTCTATTTATTAACGACCTCAAGACTTCTATAGAGGAGCAGAACCCCGTGGGCTTCAATGATCAAGATAGCTAATATCGATGGCTACCCAAGCTCTGACTGACGGACGGCCTTTATTGCAACCATCTTTCCAAGGACTGTCCAATAAAGGACATGAAATTTTGCTCAAGTTCCAGTGGTGAAGGCCACAGCTTCAAGACTTGTACCACCACTACCCCTCCCAGGACCTTAAAGACGAACCACTGGCCTCCACGTGGCAGGGTCTGGTAACTCAGAGATAACTCTGAGGCTGACAGTGGTCGCAAAATAATATACTTTATATTAGATATAAATAAAAAAAAATCAAACCACTCATGCTACACAAAAAGCCGATGAAAAAGAAGTTTCTCTGCTTCCGTAATGGACAGGGTTGGAAATAACCTTCTACACAATTTTACCAAACAGCGATGCTATGTATTTTTAGAGAAATATACACTCGGCTCCACAACTACGCTCCACAGAGGAACTACTCGAACCATTGGGGACTTCAAATCTAACATCAAGAACAGAATTAAACTACTCTACCTTCCTAGATCAACCTTTAAGAAACTCAAAAAAGGCTCCTCAACTGATAACCTACCTTAAATCACCACAAAAAATCTTACTCATCACCTTCCTTCTTCTGCGACCCTGCCTGTTGCCTTGCACTGCAGGGTGGCAGTGCAAGGTACAGCCTATTCCTCTGCTCTTCTCCATCTGCTAGTAACATTGATGTATTTGCCATAACTGAGACGTGGTTTAATTAGAAAAATCGGGACATGCCAGCTGAATGTCACATTCAGGGTTTTAAATTGTTCCAAGTAGACGGAAGTATCGGCAAGGGGGTGGGGTGAACTGTTGCATAAAAACGGGTAGAAAGTCTGAAATAACACATACAGAGTCTGTTTGGATAGAATTTTCAGAGGGGAATGAAAAACTGGTTTTAGGAGTGATATACCGTCCTCCAAACTTAGATAGGGACCAAGGGAGACTATATACTATGGGAGAAAATTGTTAAGGCCACATTACACGATAACGTAGTAATTCTAGGGGACTTTGACTTGAGTCAGATTGATTGGAAATTCTTGACTGGGAATTTAGAATCTAACGACTTCTTAGAAGTAGTTCAGGATTGTTTTTTTGAAACAGTTTGTGACAGAACCAACAAGGGGTGGTCGGTATTTTACACCTAAAATCAATTATTCATGTCCTTCAAGAATAATGCTGATCGTAGTAGTTGTACGGAAGTAAATTCTTGGGTAGCTTTGGGAAGGGGTGGTTTTGATAAGGACCTGCCTTGTATGGGCCAATAGGCCTTCTGCAGTGTTCTTCCATTCTTATGTTCTTATATACATATTTATTTAACATGCTGGCCGTCTTCCACCGAGGCAGGGTGACCCGAAAAAGAAACACTTTCACCATCATTTACACTATCACTGTCTTGCCAGAGGTGCGCAGATACAACAGTTTAGACGTCCCTCTAAACAACAAATATCCCAAACACCTCCTTTAGAGTGCAGGCATTGTACTTGTCACCTCCAGGACTCAAGTCCTGCTGACCGGTTTATCTGAATCTCTTCACAAAATATTATCTTGCTCACACTTCAACAGCTTATCAAGTCCTAAAAACCATTTGTCTCCATTTACTCCTATCTAACACGCTATCACATGCCTGCTCTATGTCCAAGCTCCATACACACAAAACCTCTTTACCCCTCCCTTCATCCTTTCCTTGGACGACCCCTACCCCTCCTTCCCTCCACTACAGATTTATAAACCCCCCCAAGTCATCCTATTTTGCGACTGGCCGAGATTCGATCCCGAAACACTCAAGCAGTCTCCCAGGAAGCCAGCTAAACTTCCCATGCTAAGTGAAAACTGGTTATACATATAACGTTAATTTTTAAAGGGTAAGCTAGCAGAAGGTCTTGGTCGGCTGACCAAAAGCTCCAGCGTCCGATCATCATAATATGACTTAAAACCCGCGTCAGGAAACTCTTGTCCTGTTTCTTGACGAACCTTACCTAACGTAACTTCTCGACACTAGTCCACTACAACACCATGGCACAGAACCTAATGCTGTATGCCACTGTGGTGCAGTGGTTCATCTCTACCTACCTACCTATCTTTGAGGAAAGTGATGATGTCGTTCTTATCAGTGTGGAGCTTGTCGTACTGGGTCCTGGCGTGCTTCTCAGCGTCGTCCAGTTGCTCGCACCTGGTCGTCGTTCTCTTCAACTTCACCTCCAGTGCCTGACAACACCGACACACTAACATTAGATAAGACAAAATAACATCAAATAGGACGATACAAAATAAGATCAAATAGGACGATACAAAATAACATCAAATAGGACGATACAAAATAACATCAAATAGGACGATACAAAATAAGATCAAATAGGACGATACAAAATAAGATCAAATAGGACGATACAAAATAAGATCAAATAGGACGATACAAAATAAGATCAAATAGGACGATACAAAATAAGATCAAATAGGACGATACAAAATAAGATCAAATAGGACGATACAAAATAAGATCAAATAGGACGATACAAAATAAGATCAAATAGGACGATACAAAATAACATCAAATAGGACGATACAAAATAACATCAAATAGGACGATACAAAATAACATCAAATAGGACGATACAAAATAACATCAAATAGGACGATACAAAATAACATCAAATAGGACGATACAAAATAACATCAAATAGGACGATACAAAATAAGATGAGTACAGATGTGATATAATATTGGATCAGAACACACGAAAAGATAATGTATCGTAAGATAAAATAAGATATATTTTTCATGCATGAAAAAATACTAAACCCGTGTGAGTCACTCAGCATAGGGAGTGGTGGAGGCTCGATCCTCCTTTCTCACAAGCAGTTTTCCACTGTAAAAATTAAGAATAAGAAAGATAATTAATGACAAAATTAAATAATATGAAAAAAATATAAGAGGATAAGCCACCATCTGGTAAAATTTAATATAAAATATGATAAGATAGGAAACGCTATTAAAAGACATGGTAACATAAGCTGTATTAACGAAAGCTATATATGAATTTCTATTATTGTTTTATATATCAGTTCCAAGGATGTGATAATTAGTGTGATGGTTGTAATAATTAGTAGAGTGGTTGTAGTAATTAGCACAGTGGTTGGAATAGTACAGTGGTAGTACAATTGGTGTAATAATTAGTACAATGACTGCAATAAGCACATAATTAGAACACTATATATAACAGTCACATAATTAATAAAATAGTAGCATCAATAAAGTACGTAAGGTATCGGTCGATTATAATTGTGAAAAGAAAGTTTGACCATTTAAAGCTTACTTTTTTATGGCGTGCTGAGGTTTCACAAATTTACCTCCGTTTCGCAGCATCAATAGTTTAAAAGATATTCTCTGGTCATTACTTTTTTCTTTTTTTATAAAAAATGTTTTTCCTCAAGAATTTCCATCATTTAAAACCGAATATTAATAAAAAAGAAAACTGAAATAATGAAAACGCCTTTTTTGTGATACAATTACAAGGTGTGACACAGGTGGCTTCCAGGGAAAACTTCTATTAAGCAGCAATAATTGAAAATACTGAATGTAACGATGAGTTGACTAGTTTGTGGCTTATTATACTGAGTGTAGTTGACTAGTTTGTGGTTTATTACACTGGGTGTAGTTGACTAGTTTGTGGCTTATTACATTGAGTGTAGTTGACTAGTTTGTGGCTTATTACATTGAGTGTAGTTGACTAGTTTGTGGCTTATTACACTGGGTGTAGTAGTTGACTAGTTTGTGGTTTATTACACAGAGTGTAGTAGTCGACTAGTTTTAATACACTGGGTGTAGTAGTTGATTATCTTACTCCTTAGAAGAAATTCCACTTTCTTCAGTTAATCTTATTCCTGTCTTTTTCAGGGTTGTTGTCTTCTTCAGGTTGTTGTCTTCTTCAGGGTTGTTGTCTTCTTCAAGGTTGTTGTCTTCTTCAGGGTTGTTGTCTTCTTCAAGGTTGTTGTCTTCTTCAGGGTTGTTGTCTTCTTCAGGGTTGTTGTCTTCTTCAGGGTTGTTGTCTCCTTCAGGGTTGTTGTCTTCTTCAGGGTTGTTGTCTTCAATGTTGTTGTCTTCAGGGTTGCTGTCTTCTTCAGGGTTGTTGTCTTCTTCAGGGTTGTTGTCTTCTTCAGGGTTGTTTTCTTCAGAGTTGTCTTCTTCAGGGTTGTTGTCTTCTTCAGGGTTGCTGTCTTCTTCAGGGTTGTCTTCTTCAGAGTTGTCTTCTTCAGGGTTGTTGTCTTCTTCAGGGTTGTTGTCTTCTTCAGGGTTGTTTTCTTCAGAGTTGTCTTCTTCAGGGTTGTTGTCTTCTTCAGGGTTGCTGTCTTCTTCAGGGTTGTCTTCTTCAGAATTGTTGTCTTCTTCAAGGTTGTTGTCTTCAGGGTTGCTTTCTTCAGGGTTGCTGTCTTCTTCAGGGTTGTCTTCTTCAGGATTGTCTTCTTCAGATTTGTCTTCTTCAGGGATGTCTTCTCCAGGGTTGTTGTCTTCAGGGTTGTCTTCTTCAGGTTTGTCTTCTTCAGGGTTGTCTTCTTCAGGGTTGTCTTCTTCAGGTTTGTCTTCTTCAGGGTTGTCTTTTTCAGGGTTGTTGTCTTCCTAAGGGTTGTTATCTTCTTAAGGGTTGTTGTCTTCTTCAGAGTTGTTGTCTTCTTTAAAGTTGTTGTCTTCTTCAGAGTTGTTGTCTTCTTTAAAGTTGTTGTCTTCTTCAGAGTTGTTGTTTTCTTCAGGGTTATTGTCTTCTTCAGGGTTCCTGTCTTGATCAGGGTTGCTGTCTTCTTCAGGGGATGCTGTCTTCTTCAGGGGGTTGCTGTCTTCAGAGTTGCTGGATTCTTCAGGGTTGCTTCTTCAGGGTTGCTTCTTCAGGGGATGCTGTCTTCTTCAGGGGGTTGCTGTCTTCTTCAGGGGGTTGCTGTCTTCAGAGTTGCTGGATTCTTCAGGGTTGCTGTCTTCAGGGTTGCTTCTTCAGGGGGTTGCTGTCTTCTTTAGGGTTACTGTCTTCTTCAGGTGGTTGTTGTCTTCTTCTGAGTTGCTGCCTTCTTCAGGTTTGTTGTCTTCTTCAGGGTTGCTGTCTTCTTCAGTTGGTTGCTGTCTTCTTCAGGTGGTTGCTGTCTTCTTCAGGGAGTTGCTGTCTTTAGGGTTGTTGTCTTCTTCAGGGTTGCTGTTTTCTTCAGGATTGCTGGCTTCTTCAGGGTTCTTGTCTTATTCAGGGTTGTTGTCTTCTTCAGGGTTGTTGTCTTCTTCAGGGGGTTGCTGTCTTCAGGGTTGTTGTCTTCTTCAGGGGGTTGCTGTCTTCAGGGTTGTCTTCTTCAGGGTTGCTGTCTTCTTCATTGTTGTTGTCTTCTTTAGTGTTGTTTTCTTCAGGGTTTCTGTCTACTTCAGGGGGTTGCTGTCTTCAGGGTTGTTGTCTTCTTCAGGGTTGCTGTCTTCAGGATTGTTGTCTTTAGGGTTGGTGTCTTCTTCAGGGTTGCTGTTTTTTCAGGGTTCCTGTCTTCTTCAGGGGGTTGCTGTCTTCAGGGTTGTTGTTTTTAGGGTTGCTGTCTTCTTCAGGGGGTTGCTGTCTTCAGGGTTTTCTTCGGAGAGAATTTGATAAGTTCCTCAAATAACCTCCTGATCAGCCGAAGTTGTGGTGCATTCATATTGCTAGTACCAACAGCCTGGTTGATCAGCCCGTCAGCTGGTGGCTGGGGCGATTACCCATTTCTTTTTCGGATTGTCTTCAGGATTATGCACTGATTGGAAACTTAGGCCCCACTCTGTACTGCTTCTTGTGTGCCTTAAGGCTCGGTATGTAGGTTACAAGGGACATTTTATTAATATGTAACGGCAGAGGGAATGTTGCTACCCAGCAGTGACTTGCAACAGTGACTTGCAACAGTGACTTGCAACAGTGACTTGCAACAGTGACTTGCAACGGTGACTGTCTCGGATGACTTAGGCTAAAGTTATTCCTCCACGGGAGTAATCTCTGCCAATACTATAGTGCTACTGTACTCATACACAGTGGTTAGCTTGCTTACTAGGTGCTAGTGACTATCCACAGTGAGTCACCGTGACTCACACAGGCAAAGTTTACCAGTGACTACACAGTAACTCACCCAAGTGACTCATCACAGTGACTCACCACAAGTGCTCACCAAGTGACTCATACAAGTGACTCAACCAGTGACTAACAGTGAGTCACCAACACAGTGACTCACCTGACACACAGGTGACTCACCAACACGTGACTCACAACCGACTTACACAGTGCTCACCAACACAGTGACTCCCACCGTGATCACAGTGACTCACACAGTATCACCAAAGTGCTCCACAGACTACACGTGACTCACCAACACAGTGACCCCAACGTGATACAACGTGATCACCAACACAGTGACTCACCAACACAGTGACTTAAACACTGCTCAACCTGCTACAGTGACTCATCCACAGTGCTACAAGTGTACTCATCCAAGTGCTACAACAGTGACTCACCAACACAGTGACTCATCAACACAGTGCTCACTTGTCACACAGTTCACAACACAGTGACTCATCACAAGTGACTCACAACGTGACTCACCAACACAGTGACTCACACCATGACAACGTGCTCACCAACATCAGTGACTCATCAGTACTCACCACAGTGCCTCACAACACGTGTGACTCCACACAGTGACCACAGCACGTGACTCATGCTCACACAGTGCTCACCAACACAGTGCTCACCACTTCAGTGACTCACCTACAGTGCTCACCAACACAGTGACTCACACACAGTGACTCACCAACACAGTGACTCAACACAGTGACTCACCAACACAGTGACTCACCAACACAGTGACTCACTCAAGTCTCACACTAGTGACTCAGTCTCCACGTGACTCACAACAGTGCTCACTACAGGTGACTCATCAACACAGTGACTCACCAACAGTGACTCACCAACAAGTGACTCACAACACAGTGACTCACAACAGTGCTCACCAACACGTGACTCACCAACACAGTGACTCACCAACACAGTGACTCCACACAGTGACTCACACAGTGCTCACCAACAAGTGCTCACCAACAAGTGACTCACCAACACAGTGACTCACCAACACAGTGACTCACCAACACAGTGCTCACCACAGTGACTCACCAACACAGTGACTCACCAACACAGTGACTCACCAACACGTGACTCACCAACACGTGACTCACCAACACAGTGACTCACCAACAGTGACTCACCAACAAGTGATCACCAACACAGTGACTCACCCACAGTGACTCACACACAGTGACTCACCAACACAGTGACTCACCAACACAGTGACTCACCAACACAGTGATTCACCAACACAGTGCCTCACCAACAAGTGACTCACCACAGTGACTCACCAACACAGTGACTCACCAACGTGACTCACCAACACAGTGACTCACAACACAGTGACTCACCAACACAGTGACTCACCAACACAGTGACTCACCTACACAGTGACTCACCTACACAGTGACTCACCTACACAGTGACTCACCTACACAGTGATTCACCAACACAGTGCCTCACCTACACAGTGACTCACCTACACAGTGACTCACCTACACAGTGACTCACCTACACAGTGACTCACCTACACAGTGACTCACCTACACAGTGACTCACCAACACAGTGACTCACCACACAGTGACTCACCAACACAGTGACTCAGCAACAGTGACTCACCAACACAGTGACTCACCAACACAGTGACTCACCAACACAGTGACTCACCAACACAGTGACTCACCACACAGTGACTCACCAACACAGTGACTCACCAACACAGTGACTCACCACACAGTGACTCACCAACACAGTGACTCACCAACACAGTGACTCACCAACACAGTGACTCACCAACACAGTGACTCACCAACACAGTGACTCACCAACACAGTGACTCACCAACACAGTGACTCACCAACACAGTGACTCACCTACACAGTGACTCACCAACACAGTGACTCACCAACACAGTGACTCAACCATGATCACACACGTGACTCACCTAACACAGTGACTCACCAACACAGTGACTCACCTACACAGTGACTCACCAACACAGTGACTCACCAACGCAGTGACTCACCTACACAGTGACTCACCAACACAGTGACTCACCTACACAGTGACTCACCAACACAGTGACTCACCAACACAGTGACTCACCAACACAGTGACTCACCTACACAGTGACTCACCTACACAGTGACTCACCAACACAGTGACTCACCTACACAGTGACTCACCTACACAGTGACTCACCAACACAGTGACTCATCAACACAGTGACTCACCAACACAGTGACTCACCAACACAGTGACTCACCAGCACAGTGACTCACCAACACAGTGACTCACCAACACAGTGACTCACCAACACAGTGACTCACCTACACAGTGACTCACCAACACAGTGACTCACCAACACAGTGACTCACGAACACAGTGACTCACCAACACAGTGACTCATCAACACAGTGACTCACCAGCACAGTGACTCACCTACACAGTGACTCACCAGCACAGTGACTCACCAACACAGTGACTCACCAACACAGTGACTCACCAACGCAGTGACTCACCTACACAGTGACTCAACAACACAGTGACTCACCTACACAGTGACTCACCAACACAGTGACTCACCAACACAGTGACTCACCTACACAGTGACTCACCTGGATCTGGTTCAGGTAGTAATGTTTGTCCAGCTCAGACACAGCTTCCTTGGGCTTCAAATCTTCGTCATCTTCCTTCTTGTCTTTCTTCTTCCCGCCTTTCTTCTTCCCGCCCTTTTTACCCTTGGGCGCCATGTTTGTTTACGTTCGTCAGCTGGTTGGTGAAGACGCTTGTCTGATTTTTTGGAGTTTGACGGGAAGTAGAGGGAAGGTGAAGGAATGGAGATAGAAAGAAGGAACACAGGAAGATTAAAAAATCGCGTCTTAATGAAGGTATTTAGTGTTGCACATGTCTCATTATTTAGGTTTCCCCAAGCCAGAATTATGTGTAGTTTGATAAAGGCCATTAATTTCGACACTAACAACAACTTTTTTTTTTATGGATGGGAAAACTTAATGACCATTGGTGTTACAATGACTGCGGTGATGGGCTGGTCATCCCAGACCCTGGGTGGTGATGGGCTGGTCATCCCAGAGCCTGGGTGGTGATGGGCTGGTCATCCCAGAGCCTGGGTGGTGATGGGCTGGTCATCCCAGAGCCTGGGTGGTGATGGGCTGGTCATCCCAGACCCTGGGTGGTGATGGGCTGGTCATCCCAGAGCCTGGGTGGTGATGGGCTGGTCATCCCAGAGCCTGGGTGGTGATAGGCTGGTCATCCCAGAGCCTGGGTGGTGATGGGCTGGTCATCCCAGAGCCTGGGTGGTGATGGGCTGGTCATCCCAGAGCCTGGGTGGTGATGGGCTGGTCATCCCAGAGCCTGGGTGGTGATGGGCTGGTCATCCCAGAGCCTGGGTGGTGATGGGCTGGTCATCCCAGAGCTTGGGTGGTGATGGGCTGGTCATCCCAGAGCCTGGGTGGTGATGGGCTGGTCATCCCAGACCCTGGGTGGTGATGGGCTGGTCATCCCAGAGCCTGGGTGGTGATGGGCTGGTCATCCCAGAGCCTGGGTGGTGATGGGCTGGTCATCCCAGAGCCTGGGTGGTGATGGGCTGGTCATCCCAGACCCTGGGTGGTGATGGGCTGGTCATCCCAGAGCCTGGGTTAGCTTTTTCACCTCCATGAATTGTCTTTATGTATTGCAAATTTTTAGTAAGCGTGTCTACGAGAGAGCGATCACACACACACACACACACACAGCTTTAAGAAGAGGTATGATAAAGGTTATGGAGCAGGAAGAGTGACCTAGCAGCGACCAGTGAAGAGGCGGAGCCAGGAGCCATGAATCGACCCCTGAAACCACAATTAGGCGAGCACACACCTGGCGGGGCCAGGAGCTTTGACTCGACCCCTGCAACCACAACTAGGTGAGTACAACTAGGTGAGTACACTCCTGAGAATAGCGTTCCGATACCTCAGTAAGGAATCGTTCAAGACACTGTACACCGTGTACGTCAGGCCCATACTAGAGTATGCAGCACCAATTTGGAGCCCCCTGGTCAAGCACGTCAATAAATTAGAGAAAGTGAAAAGGTTTGCAACGAGACTAGTCCCAGAGCTAAGGGGATTGTCCTACGAGAAAAGGTTAAGGGAAATCGGCCTGACGACACTGGAAGACAGTAGGGTAAGGGGAGACATGATAACGACATATAAAATACTACGAGGAATTGACAAGGTGGACAAAGACAGAATGTTCCAGAGAGGGGACACAGAAACAAGGGGTCACAATTGGAAGTTGAAGACTCTTATGAGTCAAAGGGACGTTAGGAAGTATTTCTTCAGTCATAGAGTTGTCAGGAAGTGGAATAGCCTAGAAAGTGAAGTAGTGGAGGCAGGAACCATACATAGTTTTAAGACGAGATTTGATAAAGCTCATGGAGCAGGGAGAGAGAGGACCAAGTAGCAATTAGTGAAGAGGCGGAGCCAGGAGCTATGAATCGACCCCTGCAACAAATAGGTGTGTACACACAGATTGCGTTTTCTTGGACTGTAAGAAGGCTTTTGACACAGTTCTGCACAAGAGATTCGAGCATAAGCTGGAGAACCAGGTAGGTATAACAGGGAAGGCACTGCAGTAGATCAGAGAATACCTGTCGGGAAGACAGCGAGTTATGGTACGTGACGAGGTGTCAGAGTGGGAGCTTGTAACGAGCGGGGTTCCACAGGGGTCAGTCCCAGGACCGGTGCTGTCCCTGTTTGCAGATGATGTGAAGTTGATGAGAATTCAATCGGACGAAGACCAAGCAGAACTACAAAGGGATCTGGACAGGCTGCAGGCCTGTCCAGAAACTGGCTCCTGGAGTTCAACCCCTCAAATTGCAAAGTCATGAAGATTGGGGAGGGGCAAAGAAGACCGCTGACGGAGTACAGTCAAGGGGGCCAGAAACTACAAACCTCACTCAAGGAAAAGGTGAGTATAACACCGGGCACATCTCCTGAGGCGCACATCAACCAAATAACTGCTGCAGCATATGGGTGCCTAGCAAACCTAAGAATAGCATTCCGACATCTCAATAAAGAATCGTTCAGGACCCTGTACACCGTGTATGTCAGGCCTATATTGGAGTATGCAGCACCAGTTTGGAACCCACACCTAGCCAAGCATGTAAGAAAATTAGAGAAAGTGCAAAGGTTTACAACAAGACTAGACCCAGAGCTAAGGGGTATGTCCTACGAAGAAAGGTTAAGGGAACTCGACCTGACGACACTGGAAGACAGGAGAGATAGGGGGGATATGCTAACGATATATAAAATACTGAGAGGAATTGACAAGGTGGACAGAAACAGGATGTTCCAGAGATGGGACACAGCAAAAAGGGGTCACACTTGGAAGTTGAAGACTCAGATGAATCATAGGGATGTTAGGAAGTATTTCTTCAGTCACAGAGTTGTTAGGAAGTGGAATAGTCTGGCAAGTAATGTAGTGGAGGCAGGATCCATACATAGCTTTAAGAAGAGGTATGATAAAGCTCATAAAGCAAGAAGAGTGACCTAGTAGCGACCAATGAAGAGGCGGGGCCAGGAGCTGTAACTCGATCCTTGCAACCACAACTAGGTGAGTACACACACACAGGGGCCAGGAGCTATGTATCGACCCTTGCAACCACAAATAGGTGAGCACAGATATAACCTTAATAATTAAAACCAGTCACGGTAAACCATGTATAATTACTTAAATGTCCAGACTGGTGGGGTTAACTTCCTGAAAGTTCTTTAAGACAGAAATGGTAATTAGGCTATCACAATATGTAATACTCAGATCACTTAATCCTGCAGTGGTTGACCTTTTCTAACTGCTCAAAAAAAATCTGTGTATATTTACCTAGGGTAAATAGGGTATGACGAAAATGAGACTGCCCTATATATATGTAGATAACATCATTTAGAGTTTAGAGCTGAAATATTATCTTTTGTATAGTTTATAGTTTATAGTTCCTGGTCGCAGCATCGTTAAAGTGAATTGGCAAAGCTCTGTTGATATTAAAGTTCCCCTTTACCAGGTTAGAAGAAAACGTGAGAGAAAACTGCGAGCTCTATGGGTAGACTCTTCGAAATGACATTAAAAGTAACAACGATATGGGAACGAACGTTTTTCATCCCTATGTAATCTGCAGGGTACATCTTATTATGGCTTCCATCATGACATAATGGAAGGTGATCGGGCCGGGAGATGCTAGTTTAATGTAAGTCTGTCCAAAACTACGAATTATTGTGGGGCACCATTGCATAATGAACAACCCAGAGGTTTTGTGAAATACTGTTGTCTGAGGTTGTGAACTGTTAACTCGACTAAATAAGGATACAGTTTGGATAGCCCTGATTCATATTGTATAAAACATGTCTTATGTCAGAATGATTCCATTATGTTTCTGTCCATTATGGAACTTTTAGAGATAATGACCTGGGTTTCTACCCAGTTTGGATGATGATTGTAAGCTTTAAAATTATTAAAGCTTACAATCCTCCTCCTGACCGAGTAGAGATGCTCTGATAATATTGCATAAAGTGATTTCCTTATTGTCCTATATAAGAAAGATGGCACAGTGCAGGTAACCTTGTAAGTTCCTCCAACCAATGTTTTTGACTCAATGTATTTTTAATGGGAATATTCTACAAAATGTAGTCTAGGCAGCACTGTGTGCACACTGATCACTGTTTGTTGATTTTCTTGTAAGTTGTAAATTCATCAGGATTATCAAAGTCAGCTTCACCTCTTTACTGCATGTTTAAGATTATCGTTGAATTTGATGACACATGATTCATGCCATTTTGCTTTGCGTTTTGATAGTGTTTTGTATACCATTTCCCTCATCCAGTCTGTCAGTACTAATGGGCACTAGCAAATCAGTCGGTTCATAGAATTTTATCAGTGTTTCTACCAAGTTGTGATAGTCTGACGAGCATGCATACTTATGTCAACCAACACTACTATACTAAGAGCATGCATATTTATGTCAACCATATATATATATATGTCGTGCCGATTAGGTAAAACTGGTCAATTAGCAAGAACTCATCTAAAATTAAGTCCTTTCTAAAATTTTCTCTTATACGTTTAAAGATATATTTTTTTCATTTATGGTAATGTAAGAATTTATAATTTTGTACCAAGAGAAACTTTGAAAACCTACCTAACCTTATTACAACAAGCGCAATTTAATTTAGCCTAACCCAACTAAATATATTTTAGATACGTTAACATTAATTTAATAATAAAGAAACACAATGAAATATATTTTTTTCGTTATGTTCAGCATGATTTTGGCGAAATTATTGCATACACAAATTTTCGCTTGTCTTATATGGCAAGAACAGCGTTGCTATTTAAGCCAAAATAGCAAGTTTTACCTAATCGGCACGACATATATAGATATATATAGACATATATATATATATAGACATATATATATATATATATAGACATATATATATATATATAGACATATATATATATATATAGATATATATATATATATATATAGACATATATATAGACATATATATATATATATAGACATATATATATATATATATAGACATATATATATATATATATAGACATATATATATATATATATAGACATATATATATATATATAGACATATATATATATAGACATATATATATATATATATATATATATGACATATAAAATATATATATATATATATATATATATATATATATGACATATATATATATATAACATATATATATATATATGACATATATATATATAGACATAATAAATATAT
>WNWK01035361.1:0-19821 GCA_009830355.1 Cherax destructor | reverse complement strand
GGGCGTGTGTGAGCGTATGTGTGTGTGTATTGTGTGTGTGTGTGTGCGTGCATGGGAGGATTACGGGGTATGGAGGGAAATGGTTAGTGGGTTACTGGTCAGGATGTTGTAGGCCTAACTGAGTTAGTTAGTTACCATTTTGTCCTAGGCACATGTCGATTAGACACTAGGCCTGTTGTATATATGTGTGTGTGTGTGTGTGTAACGAAACACTTCGAAATGTTTCGTCCCTGCCGGGAATTGAACCCGGGCCCTCCGTGCGTGAAGCAAGAGCGCTAGCCACCATGCCATCGGGGCGTGTGTGTGTGTGTACGTGTGTGTGTGTGCGCCTGTCCTCACTGTGTGTGTGCGTGTGTTTGTTTACCTCTGACTCACCGCGCCTGCGCTCCGCCCACATCTTTGAATTTTCTTCCTACCTTACTTAGCTACAAAATCTAAAAAGAATACTACTTCCTATATAACTGATAAAAATATAATTGCTAATACAAGAACAGCTGTATGGTCTACTACACCCCGACTATTTCAAGTGTGTGCGTGTGTGTGTGTGCGTCTTGGCACCTCTTCCACAGTGTCTACCTATTATAAATCTAATTCTGTAATCCTACTAAGCACTGCTACTAAAAGTTGCTACTTATAAACTGGTAATAATATTGTTGCTACTACAAGAACAATTGTATGGTACTACATCTATATCCTGACTACTTCAAGTGTATGTGTGTGTGGTGTGCGTACACGTGTGTACATTTGGTTGGTAGCCCTGTGCCCTGACTTGTCTTCCGACCTATGAACTACTTATGAAGTCAGCTCCTCCGAGCAGGGATTTGTCCCACCGCTTCAGCAACTCAGGGCCAGAAACCTGTAAACCTGCAACCTGTGTATGTATGTGTGTGTGTGTGTGTGTGTACTCACCTAGTTGTGGTTGCAGGGGTCGAGTCATAGCTCCTGGCCCCGCCTCTTCACTGGCCTCTACTGGGTCACTCTCCCTGCGCTATGAGCTTTATCATACCTCTTCTTTAAGCTATGAATGAACCCTGCCTCCATTACATCGCTTCTCAAACTATTCCACTTCCTGACCACTCTGTGACTGAAGAAATACTTCCTAACATCCCTGTGATTCATCTGAGTCTTCAACTTCCAACTGTGTCCCCTTGTTGCTGTGTCCCATCTCTGGAACATTATGTCTCTGTCCACCTTGTCAGTTCCTCTCAGTATTTTATATGTCGTTATCATGTCCCCCCCTATCTCTCCTGTCCTCCAGTGTCGCCAGGTCGATGTGTGTCGTCAGGTCAGATGTGTGTGTGTGTGTGTGTACTCACCTAGTTGTGGTTGCAGGGGTCGATTCATAGCTCCTGGCCCCGCCTCTTCACTGGCCGCTACTGGGTGTGTGTGTGTGTGTGTGACCCAACAATTAATATTTGCACCAATAACTCATTACAGTAACTCAGTACAGTAAGTCAGTACAGTAACTCAATATAGTAACTCATTACTCATTACAGCTGTATACCTTGTACATGTACTTGTAGAAATAAATATATTATTATTACACTGGTCTGCATTTGGAATGTTTTTAATTTTCATTTTTATTCATGGTTGCGATCTTACATATTCTTGGGCTGCTGATTGTAAATATCTAAATTATTTTGCTGTATCACTTAAGGATTTTGAATGAAATACAAATTAGTGATAATAAAAAATGTGAACTTTTAGTAAATTGTTACTTTATTAAAATTAGGTAAGTAAGAATGGAAAAGCACATTCTGTTAGTTTTAAGAACATATGAATTCCAAATCAACATGAATCAAATCAAATGATTTTATTAAAAAAATATGCTCCTAATGGTTAGCCTACATACTGAATCAAAGGAAGGAGGACCACCTTGATTTTAGCTTGTGCTGTGCATCGAGACCATTACGTTTCAATGACCAGCAGTAATCCGCCATCATGTTGACATTCCATTTTCCCTGGTATCGAGTGTCCATGGTGCAAATATCCTGATGGAACCGCTCTCCTTGTACCTCACTGTAGTCCCCACAATTGTTGGGAAAATAGTCAAGATGTGAGTGCAAAAAGTGCATCTTCACACTCATTCTAGACCCAAGTTGTTGGAAACTTGAAATCAGGTCTTGGATCATGTTTTCATATTCGGGGGAGCGCCTGTTTCCCAGGAAGTTGTGGACAATCTGCTTGAATGAAAACCAGGCATTCACTTCAACTTGGTGTATCCGCCTTGAAGACCTAGTAGGAGAGCAATAACTTTTAAATCACCACAAATGAGAAAATTGTTATTCTGGTATTTGATTGCAGATATTAGTGTCCTCATATTTGCGTAAGTTTCTGACAATTGGACACTATGGCCAATTGGCACAGATGCAGCTGTGTTGCCATTGTACAGGAGTACAACCTTTAAACTTATTTTAGAAGAATCAGTGAAGAGTATCCATTCACCTGCTTTGTATGACATCCCCATGTGTTCAATAAGGCCAGAAATATTTGAACAGAAAACTAAAGATTCCTCTTTGTCAAAGAACTGAGTGAATTCCGCTTCACGATGACGGTACCAAGCGAATGTTGTTCCAAGAGCTAGAAGCCTGTGTTCCTTCAGTCTAGAGTCAAGTAACTGCTCTTTCTTTTGGAAGGTTAAGGTCTCTCACCAAGTCATTGAGCTCAGCTTGGTTGAAGAGTTTGGGATCATTTGTTGGTGGTTCATAGCCTACTTCCCTCTCCTTAGAATCACTGGTATCAGACTCTGATGAAAGTTGCCATGTCTGAGGTGGCACAGGTACAGGAATATTTTCAGAGTGTGGAACAGGCCTTATTGCTGAAGGAATATTTGGGTATATTATGCGATCTTTAGTCTTCTTGTTGAATCCAGCTACTTTAGTCATACAAAAGTAGCAGTCATCATGGTGATTCATCTGCTCCCGCCATACCATTGGTACTCCAAAAGGCATACAGTTAAGTTTTCCAACTGACCACATTTGGAACTTACTGATGCAACTCTTGCTAGCTTTGTGTGGTGCAAATGGTTTGTCCTGGTCTCCAAGTTTGCAGACAAAATAAGCAAAGTAGCAGCGCTTCAATAAAGGAGTAATGTTGCTCCGGAAATCTGAAGGGGTGAATTGCCCTCAGACATAGCAAAATATGTCTGGTGAACTTATGCAGCCTCTAGACATATTAATAATCTGAAAATAAAGAAAAATGTATTAGATTTAACATTTAATTCAATATAAGGTAAGCATTTTAATTGGTAATATACCACTTTCTCATTTACTTATGTTATAAGAAAAGAGAAAAGTAACGTTTCCGTATAACTTGACAACCTGATGTGATAGAGATGAATAAAAATCACAATGAATCACTATTTCCCATATATATACCGAAAAAGATACCATAGAGTCAATAAAAAAATCATGCAGACCAGTGTTATTATTATTATTATTATTATTATTATTATTAATTAATTAATACCACTCCATCCTTACATTCTACCATTCCCTTCCCCTGCTCCCTCTTGTTTATATTCCGGCCTTCGTCTCTCCTTGTTTCAATGTGACTGGTCGGACCGAAACGTTGTCATAAGTTTCAATCTCTTAAGAGCGGTGGATTATCTGTGCATTGTTCCAGCGACAGTATTGCGACTTCATTCATTATGCTTCACTGTAGTGATAATGTGAATGAATTCACTAAATTTATTTAAGTACAATCTTACACAATTTTTTATTATTACAGTGATTAAAATGACTCATTTTCATCGGGGTCCTAGTCCTAATAATTATGTAAACATTTCATTACTGCCGTAATCAGTGAGTACAGTGCCCAGTTCCTGGTTCCCTTGTGTACTTCTGTTACTCTAGCGATGTCTACTAAAGTTGGCATACCACTCAAAATTCTCCTCAACAACTTTAATAGGACCCACGACCACAACACAAGACACAGATCCATATCAACCTATGTAAAAATTCTATGCACATAAAGGGCCCCAGAATCTGGAATTCATTACCAGTAAATATTAAGTTAACCTTGTCTGAAAATCAATTTAAGACTCTTCTCAAAAATCACCTATTCACCCTAAACTAAATACTCATACTGTAAACTACTTTCAAAAATGCTCAATGTTATTTTCCTTAAGATAATCTCAATTTTATATTACCATCCTCCTAAACACTTGTTACAATTTAATATCATCATATTGTCATTTTAACAGTATAATATCACATATTGTAATTTGAAATAAAATATATAACTAGAATAAACTCAATTTCTCTAGTATTATGTACATAGTCTATAAGTCATTAGATTAAGCTGCCCCTAATGCCATGGCATGTCAGTGGCTCTCCTTGCACTTCAGTTTATGATTGTAACTACCAATATCTATGTATAATTGCAAAGAAATAAAATTTACTTTACTTTACTTAATTGACTGACTCACTGAGAAGTGCCGGTAAGTTGGCTTTATTTAGGTATTTCATACGTAAATATTTTTCATTGATTTTTGAGGTCCCATAACTCGGTCGGTAGCGCACTGAGGTTCGATTCCCTGTACGGGTGGAACCATTGGGGGCGTGTTTCCTTAAGACACCTGCTGTCCCTGTTCTCCTAGCATATGTAGGTACCTGGACTGGTGTGGGTCGGATCCTGAGGACAAAATTAACCTAATTTGCCCGAAATGCTGTGCATAACCAGAGGCTTTCTATATAGTATGTCATTAAGATAAGATTTCTTCGGATTTTTAACCACCCAGGATAACCCAAGAAAGTCAGTGCGTCATCGAGGACTGTCTGTCTTATTTCCATTGGGGTCCTTAATCTTGTCCCCCAGGATGCGACCCACACCAGTCGACTAACAACCCAGGTACCTATTTGCTGCTGGTGAACATGACAACAGGTGTAAGGAAACACGTCGAAATGTTTCCACCTGCTGGGAATCGAACCCGGGCCCTCCGTGTGTGAAGCGAGAGCTCTAGCCACCAGACCACCGGGCTAGGTCAGCTAGGTCTGTATACATTGTACATCTACTTGTAGAAATAAAAATTATTATTATTAGTATTAGGCTTCAAACACCTTTTATTGTAGAGCAATAAAGGAATGGAACAGACTGCCTGCACATGTCAAAGCCAGTCATAGCATGAGCCAGTTCAAGAAGAGAACCAAAAGGTACCTAATGAATGTAGCGACAGAAAGGGAAGAGAATGATTTTTTATTTTTTTAGGTAACACACATGTATATGTAAATAACTCTTTTTACCTAATTCCTAGTATACATATATCCTTTATAATATAATAACATATATATCCTACAATGTAAAATATTAAAGTATAAAAAGGACCCCAATGGAAATAAGTCACTCTGACTTTTTTGGGTTATCCTAGGTTCTCTACACATATGCTGCTATGTATGATAATGTATGTAAATGTATTTGTGTATACCTGAATAAACTTACTTATTTACTTAATTATATATAGTACACTATGTAAATTTAAACTAAGATAGCTAGATAAATTCAAATAGTATGAATTATTTACTTATTTCCAGTGAATAGATAACTTAGCATTTTGGCATTTTATCATGATTATTAGAGTGCTTATTAAAACTTAATAGATATGGTTTCATCTCTGGAATGTGTAAATATGAGAAGGGAAAGCGAGTCAGCAGTGCCTTGTGAGGGAGTGTAAGCGAGCCATATTTCAGCAACAGGCAAACATCTTGAGGACTGCGCCGCAGCACCTGAAGCAAGAACCAAGAAGATTTTTGCGTCAGTGCTGGAGTGCGGACGTCTCACTCTGCGCATTGTCTTAAGCATTAACGTCGAATGTTCCCTATTTTCTTCTCCTCTCCTTGGAAGTTTTGTTCTTATCATTCACCTCTCGCTGCAGGACATTTGGCCGGGGAGCCGCCATACATCAGCTCCTTTTAAGCTCAGGAATGTCTGATAATGTTTCGACTCAGGTTGCGTGTTGTGCGAATGTTTCTCCCGGGGTGTAGGCAAGCAGATTCACCTGACCAGACTGGGAACTTATTGCCGCTTGTCTTTCCGGAGGAAACTTTCTTTCCTTTATAACTCGCCTAAATTTTGGCAACATATTTTCCCGGGAAGGAAGTAGTGCCTAACAAGTATAAGCTTTAGTGTCCCCTAACAACCTCAACAACAACAACAAGTGATCAATCGTATCCACGTCTGAGGAACATGTTGTGGCCCAGGGAAGCTGCTAAATTCATCGCTTCAAGAGCAAGAGATGTTAGCATTGCAGAAGATGGCGTGAAGAAGGTGTCGAGCATCATTGCAGAGCTTGTCAGGGATGGCAGACTGGACATGGAAGGGTTCAAGCAGGTGGGTGATCACCATGGACCCCAATGATAATAAGTCACTGTTTGACTTTTTGGGTTATCCTACGTAATTTACATATATGCTGCTATGTATGATAATTTATATAACTGTATTTATGTTTACCTATAACCGAATGAACTTATTATAATGACGTCTGTAGGAATAATAATTATAAAATAATATCTTTATTTACTACAAGTACATGTACAAGGTATACAGGCTTAGCTGACATCAATGACACCCTACTATATAGAAAGCCCCTTGTTATGCAGAGCATTTCAGGCAAATTAGGTCCTTGTCCCAGGATGCGACCCACACCAGTCGATTAACTCTTAGGTACCCATTTTACTGATGGGTGAACATAAACAACCGGTGTAAAGAAACACGTCCAATGTTTCTACCCACACTGGGAATCAAACTCAGACTCTCACCGTGTGAAGTGTGAGCTTTAGCGATCAGGCCACGGGGCACCGTTGGCCTTTTAGTAAGTTTCTTCAGGTGTAGGTACACATAAATACAGTTATATATATTATCATACATAGTAGCATATGTGTACATTACCTAGGATAACCCCCCCCCCAAAAAAAAAAAAAAAGTAAAGACAAAGTGACTTCTTTCCATTATTCTGTAGCTTCACTTCAAGGATCCAACCTGATTGACTTATGTCCCAGATTCCACAAACACTATGAGTTTAGTGATCCCCAATAGTAATAATAATAATAATAATGATAATAATAATAATAATAATTATTTTAATAATTATAATACACATCTAGGTTTTTCTTCTTTTTCTTGATAGCTCTTGTTCTTTTTATTTTCTCTATTGTCCATGGGGAAGTGGAAAAGAATCTTTCCTCCGTAAGCCATGCGTGTCGTATGAGGCAACTAAAATGCCGGGAGCAATGGGCTAGTAACCCCTTCTCCTGTACACATTTACTAAAAAAGAGAAGAAGAAAAACTTTATAAAACTGGGTTGTTTGAATGTGCGTGGATGTAGTGCGGATGATAAGAAAAAGATGATTGCTGATGTTATGAATGAAAAGAAGTTGGATGTCCTGGCCCTAAGCGAAACAAAACTGAACGGGGTAGGCGAGTTTCAGTGGGGAGAAGTAAATGGGATTAAGTCAGGAGTATCTGAGAGTTAGAGCTAGGGAAGGGGTAGCAATAATGTTGAAGGATCAGTTATGGAAGGAGAAGAGGGAATATAAATGTGTAAATTCAAGGATTATGTGGATTAAAATAAGGGTCGGATGCGAAAAGTGGGTCATAATAAGTGTGTATGCACCTGGAGAAGAGAGGAGTGTAGAGGAGAGAGAGAGATTTTGGGAGATGTTAAGCGAATGTATAGGAACTTTTGAACCAAGTGAGAGAGTAATTGTGGTAGGGGACCTAAATGCTAAAGTAGGAGAAACATGTAGAGAGGGTGTGGTAGGTAAGTTTGGGGTGCCAGGTGTAAATGATAATGGGAGCCCTTTGATTGAACTTTATATAGAAAATGGTTTAGTTATAGGTAATACATATTTTAAGAAAAAGAGGATAAATAATATTTTTTTTTTATTAACACATCGGCCGATTCCCACCAAGGCAGGGTGGCCCAAAAAAGAAAAACTTTCATCATCATTCACTCCATCACTGTCTTGCCAGAGGGGTGTTTTACACTACAGTTATAAAACTGCAACATTAACACCCCTCCTTCAGAGTGCAGACACTGTACTTCCCATCTCCAGGACTCAAGTCCGGCCTGCCGGTTTCCCTGAATCCCTTCATAAATGTTACTTTGCTCACACTCCAACAGCACGTCAAGTATTAAAACCATTTGTCTCCATTCACTCCTATCAAATACGCACACGCATGCTTGCTGGAAATCCAAGCCCTGCACACAAAACCTCTTTTACCCCTCCCTCCAACCTTTCCTAGGCCGACCCCTACCCCGCCTTCCCTCCACTACAGATTTATACACTCTCGTGGTCATTCTGTTTCGTTCCATTCTCTCTACATGTCCGAACCACCTCAACAACCCCTCCTCAGCCCTCTGGATAATAGTTTTGGTAATCCCGCACCTCCTCCTAATTTCCAAACTCCGAATTCTCTGCATTATATTCACACACACATTGACCTCAGACATGACATCTCCACTGCCTCCAGCCTTCTCCTCGTTGACATTCTTCACCCATGCTTCACACCCATATAAGAGTGTTGGTATAACTACTTCATACATTCCCTCTAACTTCCATGGACAAAGTTCTTTGTCTCCACAGACTCAAATGCACCACTCACCCTTTTCCCTCATCAATTCTATGATTCACTCATCCTTCATAGACCCATCTGCTGACATGTCCACTCCCAAATATCTGAATACATTCACCTCCTCCATACTCTCTCCTCCAATATGATATCCAATCTTTCGTCACCTAATCTTTTGTTATCCTCATCACCTTACTCTTTCCTATATTCACTTTAAATTTTCTTCTTTTACATACCTTACCAAATTCATCCACCAACCTCTTCAACTTCTCTTCAGAATCTCCAAAAGCACAGTGTCATCAGCAAAAGCAACTGTGACAACTCCCACTTTGTATTTGATTCTTTGTCTTTTAACCCCACACCTCTTGCCAAGACCCTCGCATTCACTTCTCTTACAACCCCATCTATAAATATATTGAACAACCACGGTGACATCACACATCACTGTCTAAGGCCTACTTTTACCGAGAAATAATCTCCCTCTCTCTTACACACTCTAACCTGAGCCTCACTATCCTCATAAAAGCTCTTCACTGCTTTCAGTAACCTACCTCCTATTCCATACATCTGCAACATCTGCAACATTGCCCCCCTATCCACCCTATCATACGCCTTTTCCAAATCCATAAATGCCACAAAAACCTCTTTACCCTTATCCAAATACTGTTCACCTATATGTTTTACTGCAAACACTTGGTCTACACACCCCCTACCTTTCCTAAAGCCACCTTGTTCATCTGCTATTCTGCTCTCCGTCTTACTCTTAATTCTTTCAATAATAACTCTACCATGCACTTTACCTGGTATACTCAACAGACTTATTCCCCTATAATTTTTGCACTCACTTTTGTCCCCTTTGCCTTTATACAAAGGAACAATACATGCTCTCTGCCAGTCCATAGGTACCTTACCCTCTTCCATACATGTATTAAATAATAGCACCAACCACTCCAAAACTATATCTCCGCCTGCTTTTAACATTTCTACCTTTATCCCAGAAAAAGAAAGGTTAAGAGAGTGGTGAAGCAATGTAAAAAGAGAGCAAATGAGAGAGTGGGTGAGATGTTATCAACAAATTTTGTTGAAAATAAGAAAAAGTTTTGGAGTGAGATTAATAAGTTGAGGAAGTCTAGGGAACAAATGGATTTGACAGTTAAAAATAGGAGAGGAGAGTTATTAAATGGAGAGTTAGAGGTATCGGGAAGATGGAGGGAATATTTTGAGGAGTTGTTAAATGTTGATGAAGACAGGGAAGCTGTGATTTCGTGTATAGGGCAAGGAGGAATAACATCTTGTAGGAGTGTGGAAGAGCCAGTTGTGAGTGTGGGGGAAGTTCGTGAGGCAATGGGTAGAATGAAAGGGGGTAAGGCAGCTGGGATTGATGGGATAAAGGTAGAAATGTTAGAAGCAGGTGGGGATATAGTTTTGGAGTGGTTGGTGCTATTATTTAATAAATGTATGGAAGAGGGTAAGGTACCTAGGGATTGGCAGAGAGCATGTATTGTTCCTTTGTATAAAGGCAAAGGGGACAAAAGAGGGTGCAAAAATTATAGGGGAATAAGTCTGTTGAGTGTACCTGGTAAAGTGTATGGTAGAGTTATTATTGAAAGAATTAAGAGTAAGACAGAAAGCAGGATAGCAGATGAACAAGGGGGCTTTAGGAAAGGTAGGGGTGTGTAGACCAAGTGTTTACAGTGAAACATATAGGTGAACAGTATTTGGATAAGGGTAAAGAGGTTTTTGTGGCCTTTATGGATTTGGAAAAGGCATATGATAGGGTAGATAGTGGGGCAATGTGGCAGATGTTGCAGGTGTATGGAATAGGAGGTAGGTTACTGAAAGCAGTGAAGAGTTTTTATGAGGATAGTGAGGCTCAGGTTAGAGTGTGTAGGAGGGAGGGGGACAATTTCCCAGTAAAAGTGGGCCTTAGACAAGGATGTGTGATGTCACCGTGGTTGTTCAATATATTTATAGATGGGGTTGTAAGAGAAGTGAATGCGAGGGTCTTGGCAAGAGGTGTGGGGTTAAAAGATAAAGAATCAAATACAAAATGGGAGTTGTCACAGTTGCTTTTTGCTGATGACACTGTGCTTTTAGGAGATTCTGAAGAGAAGTTGCAGAGGTTGGTGGATGAATTTGGTAGGGTGTGTAAAAGAAGAAAATTGAAAGTGAATATAGGAAAGAGTAAGGTGATGAGGATAACAAAAAGATTAGGTGATGAAATTGGATATCAGATTGGAGGGAGAGAGTATGGAGGAGGTGAATGTATTCAGATATTTGGGAGTGGACATGTCAGCAGATGGGTCTATGAAGGATGAGGTGAATCATAGAATTGATGAGGGGAAAAGGGTGAGTGGTGCACTTCGGAGTCTGTGGAGACAAAGAACCTTGTCCATGGAAGTAAAGAGGGGAATGTATGAGAGTATAGTTATACCAACACTTATATGGGTGTGAAGCATGGGTGATGAATGTTGCAATGAAGAGAAGGCTGGAGGCAGTGGAGATGTCATGTCTGAGGTCAATGTGTGGTGTGAATATAATGCAGAGAATTCGGAGTGTGGAAATTAGGAGGAGGTGCGGGATTACAAAAACTATTATCCAGAGAGCTGAGGAGGGGTTGTTGAGGTGGTTCGGACATGTAGAGAAAATGGAACGAGACAGAATGACTTCGAGAGTGTATAAATCTGTAGTGGAGTTAAGGCGGGGTAGAGGTCGGCCTAGGAAAGGTTGGAGGGAGGGGGTAAAGGAGGTTTTGTGTGCGAAGGGCTTGGACTTCCAGCAAGCATATGTGAGCGTATTTGATAGGAGTGAATGGAGACAAATGGTTTTTAATACTTGACGTGCTGTTGGAGTGTGAGCAAAGTAACATTTATGAAGGGATTCAGGGAAACCGGCAGGCCGGACTTGAGTCCTGGAGATGGGAAGTACGGTGTCTGCACTCTGAAGGAGGGGTGTTAATGTTGCAGTTTTATAACTGTAGTGTAAAGCACCCCTCTGGCAAGACAGTGATGGAGTGAATGATGATGAAAGTTTTTCTTTTTTGGGCCACCCTGCCTTGGTGGGAATCGGCCAATGTGTTAATAAAAAAAAAAATAATACAGTGGAACCTTGGTTGTTGAGCTTAATTCGCTCCAGAAGTTGATTCGACAACCAAAATGGACGACAGCCAAAGTAGTTTTTCCCATAAAGAATAATGTAAATAGAATTGAGCCATTTGAGAGCCCAAATGACAATGTGATTTATTATAAATGTACTAACTACTACATAAATGAAAATTTAACAGCCTCTTATCTGTCAGAGGAAAGCTAATGGCATACTGGAAGCAGGAGGTGGAGAGGAGGAGGGGGAGGTATGGTACTGCTTGGAAGGAGAGTCTCCTATCAACATGTCAGGCAACTGTCCTGGTGTTGTTTCTCACCTTTGTCTCTTTTTCACCACTAACACCTTGTTCTGGCTCACTGGTTCTTTGTCTCACTAATAACCTGTCCAGTGAGGTTTGTTTCAGGCTCCGTTTTAACACTTGTCAAAATTGAGACATTACACTATGATTGTACATGTTAAGAGAGACTGATGGCCACTGGTTTGTCTGGATGGTATTTTTCAGCAAACTCCTGCACTTCATGCCATTTAACACACATTTCCTTGATAAATGCAATGGGCACATCATCCCTTCCCTCCTCTCCTTCTGATGATAGCTCCTCCACTGCAGTCTGTTGCTGCTCCTTCTGAGTGTCAACAAGTTCTTCTGTCACCTCTAGGCCCAAGGTCTTTCCCAGGGACACAATATCCTCTACTAGCTCAGGCTCATTTTCAAAGCCTTCAAAATCCCTGGCTGCCACACAAAGTCAGGCCACAATTTCTTCCATGCTGACTGCATGGTCCAGGAAGACACATTACCCCAGGCTTTATCTGTAAGCCTCAAAGCAGGTGAAGATATTGAAATGATCCTTTTTTGGACCCATGATGGCTTATCTTGCAATTAAAAAAAATGCACCCAAACTGCAAAATAAAAAAATTTCACAAGATGCACAACAAAAGCTCAAGAGATGTTTACAGCACACGAGTTAGGGAGCACGTGACCTGAGCTGTTTGCATTGTCGGTCGACAACCAAGAGAACGTACAAAAACTAGGACTTTTTTTCCTCAAATTCCTTGTTTGAAAACTGATTTGTTCGACAAGTAATGCAGTCGACAACCGAGGTTCCACTGTAATGAATGTTACAGAATCATTTAAAATTTTAAAAAATATATGATGTAAAATATATTTGGGACACCATGAGTATAGTTTTGCTCCAGTATCTACCAGTACCAGTAGTTAATTACAAATTGGTAATTACATGTACTTAAATACAGTGGACCCCCGAGTATCGTAATTAATCCGTTCCAGGAGCTATTACTTAACACGAAGTTTACGAAATTCGAACCCTTGTTTCCCATAAGAAATAATGTAAATACAATTAATCCGTTCCACAAAAAAATATTCACATACAAAATAATTAAAAACAATATACAGTGGTACCCCGACTTACGATGGTCCCCAAACACACCCTTTTATGTAAGTTTATTTTTTTAAATGCTTTTGTAAGTGTAATTTTGGGGGTCTAAAAGGACTAGTCTATTTTACATCATTTCTTATGGAGATAAATTCGTTTGGTAATGGCACTTGAACAGCATTCTGGAATGAAAAAATATCGTAAGTCGGGGTACCACTGTACAGTGGACCCTCGGTTAACGAAAAAAAATCATTGCAGAAGCCTGCTCAAGTGCCATTACCGAACGAATTTACGTCCTTAAGAAATAATGTCATGTAGGTTAGTCTATTTCAGACCCCCAAAAATACACTTCCACAAGCACTTACAATATTATACTTACATACTTGCACGATTTCCGGGGTGTTCGTTAACCGAGGGTCCACTGTATATATATATATACATTTACTTACCTTTATTGAAGAGTTGCAGGCATCTGGAAGAAAGGGTAATGAGGTAATGAGTAATGAAGGTCCTCTTGGGCATTTTCTTCCAAAACAGGCCTGTTTCATCACAATTAAACACTTGTTGGGGAGGAATTCTTCAGCCTCTACGAAGGGGAATCCCCACTCCCTACATGCCTGCTACACTCCCTGCATGCCTGCTACACTCCCTACATGAATGCTACACTCACTGCATGCCTGCTAAACTCCCTGCATGAATGCTAAACACCCTGCATAAATGCTAAACTCCCTGCATGAATGCTAAACTCCCTGCATCAATGCTAAACTCCCTGCATGCCTGCTAAACTCCCTGCATGCCTGCTAAACTCCCTTCATGAATGCTAAACTCCCTGCATGAATGCTAAACTCCCTGCATGCCTGCTAAACTCCCTGCATGCCTGCTAAACTCCCTGCATGAATGCTAAACTCCCTGCATGAATGCTAAACTCCCTGCATGAATGCTAAACTCCCTGCATGAATGCTACACTCCCTGCATGAATGCTACACTCCCTGCATGAATGCTAAACTCCCTGCATGCCTGCTAAACTCCCTGCATGAATGCTAAACTCCCTACATGAATGCTAAACTCCCTGCATGAATGCTAAACTCCCTGCATGAATGCTAAACTCCCTGCATGAATGCTAAACTCCCTGCATGAATGCTAAACTCCCTGCATGAATGCTACACTCCCTGCATGCCTGCTAAACTCCCTGCATGCCTGCTAAACTCCCTGCATGAATGCTACACTCCCTGCATGAATGCTACACTCCCTGCATGAATGCTACCACAGGGGTGCCACTAGGAAGCTTCTTTGGACCCATGGTGACTTATTTCACAGTGACAATCACTAAACCACCAAAAAAGACACCAAATGTATTGTGAATGTTTGAAAGAGCGCGCTGGGTAATGTTCTCTCAATGGTAAACAATGCTTCACTGGCGGGCGTCCTGCGTCCTGCGCAGGCGCGGAGCAGGCGGACAGGTCTAATACGTTACGAAACACGAGCCAGTTTACGATTCTCGAAATCGAAAAAAGCTTACGAAACACGATTTTTACGAAATAAGAACCTTACGAAACTCGGGGGTCCACTGTAGTACTATGGTAATTCTATGAATACAGTGGACCCTCGGTTAACGAATACCCCGGAAATCGTGCAATTATGTAAGTATAATTTTGTAAGTTCTTGTGGAAGTGTATTTTTGGGGGTCTGAAATAGACTAACCTACGTGAAATTTTTCCTTAAGGGAGTAAATTCGTTCGGTAATGGCACTTGAGCAGACTTCAGGAGTGAAGTTTTTACGAAACTCGGGGGTCCACTGTATATCGGTTATAATAATTTTCAATGAAAAGGAAATTAAAATTTATGTCAGTTATGGTTACATAACTATCTGTTACAGAAATATACCAGTACAGTGGACCCTCGGTTAGCGGCCGTAATCCGTTCCAGGAGCTAGGCCTTTAACCAAAATAATATTCCCCATAAGAATTAATGTAAATACAATTAATTCGTTCCAGACAAAAAATATCAACAAAAAAATATTTTTTTAAGATTAACTATAGTTTTACATACACAAAACAATGAGAACTAAATAAAATGACTAAAGAAATGGATAAATGAACATTTAAATCACTATTACATACCTTTATTGAAGGCAGGAGGAGAGTATTGTTTGGAGACAGGACAAAATACTCCTTCAACATGATGCTAATATCAACTCTATACGGTTTATTTATCTATCACACTTCATCTAATATGACATAATAAACAATATAAATAACACAGAAACCTCATATACACTCTAGAATGAATAAAATGTCATTACATATGTGGCTAGTGGTGGCGGCAGCAGGAGTTTGTTTAGAGACAGGACAAGATAGTCCTTCAATGACACTAACATCAACACTTCGGTTTATTTATCTATCACAATTCATCTAATATGACATAATAAACAATATTAATAACTTAGAAACATGACATATACTCTAGAATGAATAAAATGTGTCTATGAATGTGAGGACTGGTGGGGGTTGTGTTGTTGTTTGGTTTATAAGGGCCACTGACCATAAGCCGTACATATAGTGGTAGTGGTGGGTGGCAGCATAAGCCCTCAACAATATTCACACTGAAACAATGTACAGTGGATCCCCGAGTAACGAACAAAATTCATTCCAGAAGCCTGCTCAAGTGCCATTACCGAACGAATTTACTCCCTTAAGAAATAATGTCAAGTAGGTTAGTTCATTTCAGACCCCCAAAAATACACTTACAAAAGCACTTACAATATTATACTTACATAATTGTACGATTTCCGGGGTGTTCGTTACTCGGGGGTCCACTGTACGTAATTTATAAATAAGAAATATTTACACTTTAACCCTTTCGAGGTCGGTGCCGTACTAGTACGTTTTACGAGCAGGGGTCGGTGCCGTACTAATACGCGTAAATTCTAGCGGCCTCAAATTAAGCGGGAAACGGCTGGTAGGCCTACATATGAAAGAATGGGTCTGTGTGGTCAGTGTGCACAGTATAAAAAAAATCCTGCAGCACACACTGCATAATGAGAAAAAAAAAACTGACCGTTTTTTTTTTTGTTTAAAACAGAGACTTTGCAGTCTATTTTCGTATGGTATTTATTGATGTATTCTCGTTTTCTTGGTCTCATTTGATAGAATGGAAGATATATTACAGAAATAGAGATGATTTTGATTGGTTTGACAATGACAAGTACAGTGGTCCCTTGGTTTTCGCCGAAAATTCGTTCCAGAATGCTGCTCAAGTGCCATTACTTCCTTAAGAAATAATGTCACGTAGGTTAGTCTATTTCAGACCCCCAAAAATACACTTGCAACAGCACTTACGAAAATACACTTACATAAATGTTCGAGTTTGGAGATGCACGAAAACCGAGGGGCCACTGTACCTTGAAATTGAGCTCAAAGTAGCGAAAATGTTCGATTTTAGCCGATGTTCAAAAGTAAACAAATCACACCATGCGTCCAATACACATCAACTGGTGAGTCTAATATTCTTCCACACGTGCGCTGATATTATTTATACCATTTTTACAATGATGCAGTTGTATACATAACAGTAAATCTTTTATTTTTTGTGAGAATAAAAATTCAAAATGGAAAGCAAAAGTAATGTAAGAGGGGCCTGGAGACGTGACTAATGAACAGAGAAGATGTTATTTTAGTGCTAGGAATGTCTGCCTTGTTTATTCTGGACCTTATTTTGAAATTGGCATCGTTTGAAATTTGTGTGAAATTCGCCAAATTGCCATTTTCTGACCACTATTTTGGGTAGTTGAAATTGGTAAATAGGCGGTTTCTTGTACTCAATCGATAAAAGAAATGGAGTTCTAGCGAAATAGCTATGATTTTAGTGGACTGGAACATTGGAATTGGCCAAAAATAGGGCTCAAATTGGGCGAAATCGCCTATGTGTAAACATCTTCGAGACCGATAATTTTGCAAGAGTATAATTCCGTAAGTTTTCATTCAAATTTCGTACTTTTGGTGTCATTATGATCGGAAAAAGATTCTCTTATCATTTCATAAGAAAAAAGTATTTTTTTTTTCCAAAAAATTTTCGACCCAGAGAACGTGTTTCCGAGAAGGCTTGTCGACCCCCAAAGGGTTAGTTTATAAATAAGAAATATTTACACTTTAATTTATAAATAAGAAATATTTACACTTTATAAATAAGAAATACATATTTACACTTACCTTGGAGGAGCTGGCAGAGGGCAGTGTTGTCCTCAGTGCCCCTATATACCTTAAACACAATGGAGGAATTAAGATTCTTGTCGTCATTTTTCTATCTCTTAATTGTTCAACTTACTTGCTACACTGTTAATGCTACACTTTATCGCTGGCTGGCGCTATAACCTTTATCAACTCCTGCTGCTTTAGTATCATACATATCATAGAATCACTAAAGAAGGCACATTCTCCCCTAGCAGCTCTTTACCAAAGGGCTGGCACTCTGAACTTTCTTTGGCCCCATGGTGGCTTATTTCACAGTCACAATCAATAAACAAGCATCAAAATGAACGGATGAATGGATGAACATGCAGAGTATTCCTTATTCAACGAGAGAGAGATGCAGACTGAGTTTGATATGCGTGAGGAAGTGGTGTCCCTGGCGGGTTGACGCGTCCCATACGGCCGCTAACCGGGAGCCGTAAAACCGGCCGCTAACCGAGTTGGCCGCTAACTGAGGGTCCACTGTATATCGGTTATATATTACAGTAGACCCTCATTTAGCACATAAGTTACGTTCCTGAAAACGTCATGTTAGATAATTAAAAGAACTTATGGGAAAAATAGGGTTACGTTCCTGGGAGTCCCCAAAAAGCCAAACAAGTTTTTTTTAGACCAACAGATCTTACAAAAATAAAAGTGAATATGTAATTGTAGTTCATTATCGTGATGTATTATGTTGTTTTTACTGCTTAACCCTTTACCAGGCCAGGTGTGCCTCATATTTGATTCTGCCATAGAGGGTATTTAAGAGGCGCCTAAAATAAATAAACTTGACAAATGAACAAAAATAAATATGTCTTAGAATTGCTATATTATCAGAATATAGGTTGCAAATGTTGCAGTGTCTCAAATTTGATGGTTGGTAGTTAAGACTACAAATGTAACAGAAATAATAGTATTTACCTTAAATTGTGGGTGCTGGTGTTTGTGGATGATTGTGAAGAGAGTGGAGAGTTATGCTGTGGCCCTACTGGGCTGAGGTGGATAGTAGAGGTTCTGGAACTGAAGTCGATGGTTGTACTGAGTGTCTCTAACTTTAAGTCAGTCAAGTCATTCAGTAAGTCAGTCAAGTCATTCAGTAAGTCAGTCAAGTCATTCAGTAAGTCAGTCCAGTCATTCAGTAAGTCAAGTCAGTTAAGTCATTCAGTAAGTCAGTCAAGTCATTCAGTAAGTCAGTCAAGTCATTCAGTAAGTCAGTCAAGTCATTCAGTAAGTCAGTCAAGTCAGTCAGTCAGTCAGTAAGTCAGTCAAGTCAGTCAGTCAAGTCAGTCAGTAAGTCAGTCAAGTCATTCAGTAAGTCAGTCAAGTCATTCAGTAAGTCAGTCCAATCATTCAGTAAGTCAAGTCAGTCAGTCAAGTCATTCAGTAAGTCAGTCAAGTCATTCAGTAAATCAGTCAAGTCATTCAGTAAATCAGTTAAGTCATTCAGTAAGTCAGTCAGTCAAGTCATTCAGTAAGTCAGTCAGTAAGTCAGTCTCTGACTCAATGGTTTAACCCACCGCGGGCGACCGCGCGCTCAAAATTTTTCCCCTCCAGCTGAACCGAGTAATATCAGTTTTACGTTGTGTTAGATAAGAATGTGCCAAAATTCTTCAATCTTGTAATACCCATAATGTGCAACATAAATTGTGCTAAATGAGGGTCTACTGTATTTATCTTCTGCATAACTTTATGGATTATAAAAAATGATTAGTGCATTTACTGTACAAAATAATGGTTACATGCATACTTCAAATGTATACAGTAGGTATATAAAAGTATGTTATGTTGTCCCATTTCTACTTTGATGGTATGGTTCTCACTACATGTTCTAGTGTGGGGTAGCTTACTTAATCCTTTCAGGGTCCAGAGGCCAAATTTCAAAGGGTGCACCAGGGTCCAAGAATTTAAAAAAATATTTCTAATTTTTCTTATGAACTGGTAGAGAATCTTTTATGAAGGTAATAAAACAAAAGTACGAAATTTGATGGAAAATTGACAAAATTATGCCTCGCAATTTTGATGCATCAGCGATATTTACACATCGGTGATTTTGTCGACTTGGACCCGTTTTAGGCCATTTATATTATTCCAGTTGACCAAATTCTTAGCTATTTCACTATTGCCCAGTCAACTGTTTCAACTACAAAATAAAGTGATCAGAAATTGGTAATTTAGCCAATTTAACTCAAAGTTCAAAATATTCCAATTTCAAAATTGGGTGCAGAATAAACAATGCAGGCATTCCTGGCACTAAACTAACATTTCCTTTGTTCAGACAGAGGTATATATAGGGTCCAGAGACTGGGCCCCAAAGTTTTGATAGCTGAACAAGGTACAATGGTAATTAATTCACTAGTTACAAGGTAATGAATCATGTAAGTAAATTTACTTACGTCTGTACATGGTTGCACTCATGAACAAATTATAAAGCAATGAGCAATCTATTAGTCTACACCCAGCCACAACTGTAATGAGTTATTGGTGCAAATTTTAATTGTTGGGTCACACACACACACATATACATATACACA
>WNWK01035360.1:17500-19821 GCA_009830355.1 Cherax destructor | reverse complement strand
ATGGAAAAAGTACAGAAGACAAAGGACCCAGGAAAATAAAGAGATTAGCCGAAGAGCCAGAAACAAATATGCACAGGTAAAAAGGGAGGCTCAGCGACAATATCGAAAATGATATAGCATCAAAGTCAAGTCTGACCCAAAGCTGTTGTACAGCCACATCAGAGGAAAACAACAGTCAAGGACCAGGTAATCAGGCTGAGGAAGCTAGGGTGGGGAGTTCACAAGAAACGACCAAGAGGTATGTGAGGAGTTCAACATGAGATTTAAAGAAGTATTTACAGAGGAGACAGGAAGTACTCCAGGAATTCAGAATAGGGAGGTATACCAACAAGTGCTGGATGAAATACACACAACCAACGAGGAGGTGAAGAAGCTGTTATGTGAACTCGATACCTCAAAAGCGGTGGGACCTGACAACATTTCTCCGTGGGTCCTTAGAGAGGGAGCAGAGATGTTGTGTGTGCCACTAACAAAAATTTTCAACACTTCCATTGAAACTGGGCAACTACCTGAGGCGTGGAAGATGGCAAATGTAGTCCCAATTTTTAAGAAAAGAGACAGACACGAGGCATTAAACTGACAAACTAGTAACCATCTTGTAACACAGCATTAAGAAGAGGTATGACAAGGCTCTTAGAGCAGGGATGGAGTTGACCTAGTAGCGACCAGCGAATAGCCGGGGCCAGGAGCTGAGGCTCAACTCCTGCAACCACAAATAGGTAAGTATACAGACAGACACACAGACAGACACACAAACACAGACACGGAAGGAGTAGACTCGGAAGTGTCCCTGTTTGCAGATGATGTGAAGTTGATGAGAAGAATTCAATCGGACGAGGACCAGGCAGAACTACAAAGAGATCTGGACAGGCTGCAAGCCTAGTCCATCAACTGGCTCCTGGAGTTCAACCCCACCAAGTGCAAAGTCATGAAGATTGGGGAAGGGCAAAGAAGACCGCAGACGGAGTACAGTCTAGGGGGCCAGATACTACAAACCTCAATCAAGGAAAAAGATCTTGGGGTGAGTATAACACCAGGCACATCTCCTGAGGCGCACATCAACCAAATAACACCTGCAGCATACGGGCGCCTAGCAAACCTAAGAACAGCATTCCGACATCTTAATAAGGAATCGTTCAGGACCTTGTACACTGTGTACGTTAGGCCCATACTGGAGTATGCAGCACCAGTTTGAAACCCTCACCTAGCCAAGCACGTAAAGAAAATAGAGAAAGTGCAATGGTTTGCAACAAGACTAGTCCCGGAGCTAAGGGGTATGTCCTACGAGGAGAGGTTAAGGGAAATCGACCTGACGACACTGGAGGACAGGAGAGATAGGGAGGACATGATAACGACATATAAAATACTGACAGGAATTGACAAGGTGGACAGAGACAGAATTTCCAGAGATGGGACACAGCAACAAGGGGACACAGTTGGAAGTTGAAGACTCAGATGAATCACAGAGATGTTAGGAAGTATTTTTCAATCACAGAGTGGTCGGGAAGTGGAATAGTTTAGAAAGTAATGTAGTGGAGGCAGGCTCCATACATAGCTTTAAGAAGAGGTATGATAAACCTCATGTGAAAAAGCGGGGCCAGGAGCTATGTTTCGACCCCTGCAACCACAACTAGGTGAGTACAACTAGATGAGTACACACACACCTGCGACGAGCGGGATCCCACAAGGGTCAGTCCTAGGACCAGTGCTATTTTTGGTATATGTGAATGACATGATGGAAGAGATAGACTCGGAAGTGTCCCTGTTCGCAGATGATGTGAAATTAATGAAGAGAATTAAATCAGATGAGGATCAGGCAGGACTACAAAGAGACCTGGACATGCTGGACACCTGGTCCAGCAACTGGCTCCTCGAATTTAACCACACCAAATGCAAAGCCATGAAGACCGCAGACAGAGTATAAGTTAGGTGGCCAAAGACTGCAAACCTCGCTCAAGGAGAAAGATCTTGGGGTGAGTATAACACCGAACACGTCTCCGGAAGCACACATCAACCAGATAACTGCTGCAGCATATGGGCGCCTAGCAAACCTGAGAATAGCGTTCCGATACCTTAGTAAGTAATCGTTCAAGACACTGTACACCGTGTACGTCAAGCCCATACTAGAGTATGCAGCACCAGTCTGGAACCCACACCTGGTCAAGCTCGTCAAGAAATTAGAAAGTGCAAAGGTTTGCAACAAGGATAGCTCCAGAGCTAAGGGGAATGTCTTGCGAAGAAAAGTTAAGGGAAATCGGCCTGACGACACTGGAGGACAGGAGGGTTAGGGGAGACATGATAACGATATACAAAATACTAGA
>WNWK01035360.1:0-15000 GCA_009830355.1 Cherax destructor | reverse complement strand
ATATATATATATATATATATATATATTATTAACACATAGGCCGTTAACCACCAAGGCAGGGTGGCCTGACAAAGAAAAACTTTCATCATTCACTCCATCACTGTCTTGCCATAGGCGGGCTTACACTACAGCTACAAAACTATTACCCTCCTTCAGAGTGCCGGCACTGTACTTCCCATCTCCAGGAATCAAGTCCGGCCTGCCTGTTTTCCTGAATCCCTTCATAAATGTTACCTTGCTTACACTCCAACAGCACGTCAAGTCCTAAAAACCATTTGTCTCCATTCGCTCCTATCTAACACGCTCACGCACGCTTGCTGGAAGTCCAAGCCCCTCGCACACAAAACCTCCTTTACCCCCTCCCTCCAACCTTTCTAGGCCGACCCCTACCCCGCCTTCCCTCCACTACAGATTTCTACACCTCGAAGTCATTTATTTTGTTCCATCCTCTCTATATGTCCAAACCATCTCAATAACCCCTCCTCAGCTCTCTAGATAATAGTTTTGGTAATCCAACACCTCCTCCTAATTCCCAAACTACGGATTCTCTGCATTATATTCACACCTCACATTGCCCTCAGACATGACATCTCCACTGCCTCCAGCCTTCTCCTTATTGCAACATTCACAACCCATGTCTCACACCCATACAAGAGTGTTGGTATAACTATACTCTCATACATTCCCTTCTTTGCTTTCATGGATAAAGTTCTCTGTCTCCACAAGCTCCTCAGTGCACCACTCACTTTTTTCCCCTCGTTAATTCTATGATTCATCTCATCCTTCATATACCCATCTGCTGACACATCCACTCCCAAATATCTGAACACATTCACCTCCTCCATACTCTCTCCCTCCAATCTGATATCCAATCTTCAGTTATCTATTTTTTTTGTTATCCTTATCACCTTACTCTTCCTATATTCGCTTTTAATTTCCTTTTTACATACCCTACCAAACTCATCCACCAACCTCTGCAACTTCTCTTCAGAATCCCCCAAAAGCACAGTGTCATCAGCAAAAGCAACTGTGACAACTCCCACTTGTGTTAGATTCTTTATCTTTTAACCCCACACCTCTTGCCAACACCCGAGCATTCACTTCTCTTACAACTCCATCTATAAATATATTGAACAACCATGGTGACATCACACATCCCGTCTAAGGCCTACTTTTACTGGGAAATAATCTCCTCTCACCTACATACTCTAACCTGAGCCTCACTATCCTCGTAAAAACTTTTCACCGCTTTCAATAACCTACCTCCTATTCCATACATTTGCAACATCTGCCACATAGCCTCCCTATCCACCCTATCATATGCCTTTTCCAAATCCATAAATGCCACAAACACCTCTTTACCCTTATCTAAATATTGTTCACCTATATATTTCACTGCAAACACTTGGTCTACACGCCCCCTACCCTTCCTAAAGCCTCCTTGTTCATCTGCTGTCCTGCTCTCAGTCTTACTCCTAATTCTTTCAATAATAACTCTACCATACACTTTACCAGGTATACTCAACAGAATTATCCCCTATAATTTTTACACTCTGTTTTCCCCTTTGTCTTTATACAAAGGAACTTTGCATGCTCTCTGCCAATCCCTAGGTACCTTACCCTCTTCCATACATTTATTAAATAAAAGCACTAACCACTCTAAACCTATATCCCCACCTGCCTTTAGCATTTCTATCTTTATCCCATCAATCCCAGCTGCTTTACCCCCTTTCATTCTACCCACTGCCTCACGAACTTCCCCAAACTCACAACTGGTTCTTCCTCACTCCTACAAGATGTTATTCCTCCTTGCACTATACACGAAATCACAGCTTCCCTATCTTCATCAACATTTAACAATTCCTCAAAATAGTCCCTCCGTCTTCCTGATACCTCTAACTCTCCATTTAATAACTCTCCTCTCCTATTTTTAACTGACAAATCCATTCGTTCCCTAGGTTTTCTCAACTTATTAATCTCACTCCAAAACTTTTCTTATTTTCAACAAAATTTGTTGATTACATCTCACCCACCCTCTCATTTGTTCTCTTTTTACATTGCTTCACCACTTTCTTAACCTCTCTTTTTCTCTCCATATGCTCCTTCCTCCTTACATCACTTCTACTTTGTAAAAACCTCTCATATGCTAACTTTTTCTTTCTTACTAGTACTCTCTTTACATCATCATTCCACCAATCGCTCTTTTTCCCTCTCGCACCCACTTTCCTATAACCACAAACTTCTGCTGAACACTCTAACACTATATTCTTAAACTTACCCCATACATCTTCTACCCCACTGCCTATACTCTCACTAGCCCATCTGTCCTCCAACAGTTGTTTATATATTACCCTAACCGCCTCCTCCTTTAGTTTATAAATCTTCACTTCTCTCTTACTTGCTGTTTCCATTCTCCTTGTATCCCATCTACCTTTTACTCTCACTGTAGCTACAACTAAAAAGTGATCTGATATATCTGTGGCCCCTCTATAAACATGTACATCCTGAAGTCTACCCAACAGTCCAACAAATTACTGTCATTTCGCCCTACATCATATCTTGTATACTTATTTATCCTCTTTTTCTTAAACTATGTTTTACCTATAACCAAACCCCTTTCTATACAAAGTTCAATCAAATGCTCACCATTATCATTTACACCCGGTACCCCAAACTTACCTACCACACCCTCTCTAAACACTTCTCCTACTTTAGCATTTAAGTCTCCTACCACGATTACTCTCTCACTTGGCTCAAAAGTTCCTACACACTCGCTTAACATCTCCCAAAATCTCTCTCTCTCTTCTCTACACTCCTCTCTTCTCCAGGTGCATACACACTTATTATGACCCACTTTTCACATCCGACATCCGACCCTTATTTTAATCCACACACACACACACACACACACACACACACACACACACACACACACACACACACACACACACACACACACACACACACACACACACACACACACACACACACACACACACACACACACACACACACACACAAGTAAACAAAGAGAGTAGTAGAAGAGCTAGAAATGAGTATGCACAGGTACGGAGGGAAGCCCAGAAACAGTACGAAAACGACATAGCATCGAAAGTTAAGTCCGACCCGAAGCTGATGTACAGTCACATCAGAAGGAAGACAACAGTTAAAGACCAGGTGATAAGGCTGAGGAGAGAAGATGGGGAACTCACAAGCAATGATCAAGAGGTATGTGAGGAGCTCAACTTGAGGTTTAAGGAAGTATTCACAGTGGAGGAAGGAAGGCAGCTGGGTAGACAGGACGGGGTGCGTCACCAACAAGGGATGTATCAAGTGCTAGAGGGCATACACACAACTGAGGAGGAGGTGAAGCAGTTACTCAGTGACCTTGATACCTCAAAGGCGATGGGTCCGGACAATATCTCCCCGTGGGTTCTTCGGGAAGGAGCTGAGGTACTGAGTGTGCCACTTACCATAATATTCAACACATCCTTTGAAAATGGGCAGATACCTGAGGTATGGAAGAAGGCCAATGTAGTCCCCATCTTTAAAAAAGGAGACAGAAAAGAGGCACTAAACTATAGACCGGTGTCACTTACATGTATAGTGTGCAAAGTCCTGGAGAAAATCATCCAGAAAAGAATGGTGGAGCACCTCGAGCTGAACAGGATAATAAACACCAGACAGCACGGATTCCGGGAAGGCAAATCCTGTGTAACAAAGTTCCTAGAGTTCAATGATAAAGTAACAGAGGTAAGGCAAGAGAGAGAAGGGTGGGTTGATTGCATTTTCCTGGACTGCAGGAAGGCCTTAGACACAGTTCCTCACATGAGATTAGTAAAGAAATTGGAAGAACAAGCATGTATAACAGGAAGAGCACTGGAATGGATCAGGGAATACCTCACAGGGAGGCAACAACGGGTCATGGTGCGTGATGAGGTATCACAGTGGGCGCCTGTGACGAGCGGCGTACCGCAGGGGTCAGTCCTAGGACCAGTGTTATTCTTAGTATATGTAAACGACATGACGGATGGGATAGACTCAGAAGTGTCTCTGTTCGCAGATGATGTGAAATTAATGAGGAGAATCACATCGGAAGAGGACCAAGCAGGACTTCAAACAGACCTGGACAAGCTTGACATCTGGTCTAGCAACTGGTTGATATACCTTCCTTTCTTAAGAATTTTAATATCAAAGTGGTATTTAAAAATCTTGATACAGTAAAAAGACTTTTGATAAAAAATTCCCCCCAAAATGCTGACGGATGTGTCTATAAGATTCCCTGTAAAATATGCGATAAAGTTTATTATGGTCAAACTGGTAAAAGTCTTGAACTAAGATTAAAACAACATAAATATAGCATTAGAACTGGACAAGATTCTAATGCTCTATTTATTCATGTGAGAGACTTTAACCATCCAATTGATTTTCAAAATGCTGAGAAGGTTGTATCAAGCAAGTCCATGGTTGAGAGGAATATAATAGAATCATGTTTCATTAAAAGCAGTTTTGAAAATAATATGAATATTTCTTTTGGTTTATATAAATTGGATTCATTTATAATTAATAAAATTTGGGAAGAATTTAATGATAAATTGGACTAATCTTAATTCTTGGGAAGAGTTTCAGGTCCTTTCTTATGTTCCTCTTCACAGAGTCGTGCGTTGTTACGCTACTGCCCCTTTATAAGCCTTCTTGTCATGTTTCCTTTTATAGTTCCTTGATAATGTGAGTAGTCACGAAAGCGCTTGGAATTCCTCTATTTTTTCATAGTGGTTGTCTTGCATATTTTGATATCACCTGTTTACTATGATCTTTTTGCATATATATATATATATATATATATATATATATATATATATATATATATATATATATATATATATATATATATATATATATATATATATATATATATATGTATATACACACTTGTGTGTATATATCAGTATTTTTATTGTTTAATGTTCAAGATAAGACGAAGGAGGGGAGGGAGGAGGAAGAAGAGGAGGAGGAGGAAGAGGAGGAAGAGGAGGAGGAGGAGGAGGAGGAGGAAGAGGAGGAGGAGGAGGAAGAGGAGGAGGAGGAGGAGGAGGAGGAGGAGGAGGAGGAAGAGGAGGAGGAGGAGGAAGAGGAGGAGGAGGGGGAATGTAAAGAGCAGGTCAAACAAGGATCTTGTTCTCATTCACAACAGATGTTCCGGAAAATCTTCCTTCGAAGCACAAAATCTTTTGTTAAGGCTTTTGTTTACCTCCTGATACCGTGGAGGGAGTGAGAGAGAGGAGAGAGAGAGAGAGAGAGAGAGAGAGAGAGAGAGAGAGTGTGTGAGAGAGAGAGAGAGAGAGAGAGACTCATACAGAGCATTAACTCTCGCTATTCTTACCTCAACCACCGCTACCACCCTAACAACCAATCCAACGACAACAATCACCACAAAAACAACAATCCCCACCACAACAACAATCACCACTACAACAACAATCCCCACCACAACGACAATCATTCCCACAACAACAATCCCCAACACAACAACAACCCCCACCAAAACAACAATCACCACCACAACAACAATCACCACCACAACGACAATCATTACCACAACAACAATCACCAACATAACAACAATCCCCACCAAAACAACAATCACCACCACAACAACAATCCCCACCACAACGACAATCATTACCACAACAACAATCCCCAACACAACAACAACCCCCACCAAAACAACAATCACCACCACAACAACAATCACCACCACAACGACAATCATTACCACAACAACAATCACCAACATAACAACAATCCCCACCAAAACAACAATCACCACCACAACAACAATCCCCACCACCACAACAATCAGCACCACAATAATCACCACCACAACAACAATCCCACCACAATAACAATCAGCACTACAACAATCACCACCACAACAACAATCCCCACCACAACAACAATCCCCACCACAACAACAATCACCACCACAACAACAATCCTCACCCCAACAACAATCACCACCATCACTCCAAAGTTCCACAAGCAACAATCACCACCACAACAACAATCCCCACCACAACAACAATCACCACCATCACTCCCAAGTTCCACAATCAATAAAGATAATTTACACCTTACATTTGATACCTGATTTTCATTAGTGGGAAAATACAATTAGAGGAGCAGATACGAGTTATTAAGCTAATTACCTGAGAATAATGACATTATCAGCATCCCAAATTTTTAATAAACTTAGTTTTTATATAAGAAAAATGATCATTGTCAGCCAGACTGTTACGTATAATATTGTTTGTTTAATAAAGGGGATATAAATAAAGCGCTGAAGACATCTAGTCAAGACAGGACTCGCAGCAATGGATTCAAGTTGCACAAATTTACATTTAGAAAGGTCAAAGGGAAGTATTGGTTTGACAGTTGAGTTGTAGACGAGTTGAACAACCTGGCTGACTATACCTGGAGAGGGTTTCGGGGGTCAACGCCCCCGCGGCCCGGTCTGAGACCAGGCCTCGTGGTGGACGAGAGTCTGATCAACCAGGCTGTTACTGCTGGCCGCACGCAAACTGACGTAGGAACCACAGACCGGCTGATCAGGTACTAACTTTAGATGCCTATCCATCGCCTTCTTGAAGACAGCCAGGGGTCTATTGATAATCTCCCTTATATATGCTGGAAGGCAGTTGAACAGTCTTAGGCCCCAGACATTTATTGTGTTGTCTCTCAGTGTACTCGTGGCGCCCCTGCTTTTCATTGAGGAAATGTTGCATTTCCTGTAGAGTCTTTTGCTTTCATAGGAAGTGATTTTCGTGTACTAATCCCTCTAGGATTTTCCAAGTGAATATTATATATCTTTCTCGCCTGCGTTCCAGGGAATACAAATCAAGGGACTTCAACCGTTCTCAGTAATTTAGGTGCTTTATCGTACTTATGTGTACCGTGAAAGATCTCTGTATATTATCCAGGTCAGCAATTTCGCCTGCCTTGAAGGGGGCAGTTAGTGTATAGCAATATTCCAGCCAAGAGAGAACAAGCGATTTGAAGAGAATCACCATGGGCTTGGCGTCCCTAGTTTTGAAGGTTCACATAATCCATCCTATACGTTTTCCTAGCAGATGAGGTAGATACATTGTTGTGGTCTTTGAAGGTGAGATCCTCGGACATTGTCACTCCCAGGTCTTTCATTTTAGTTTTTCGCTCTATTGACTGGTTAGAATTTGTTTTATACCCTGTGTCATGATATCTTGTATATATTTCATCTCTTTGATAATACGACCTTGCTAGTATCTTCCTTATTAGCTAAATCGAAGCTACTGGATCTTGGTATTATTATCCTATTCATCTTTCCTCATAACACAGTATTATTTTACCAGAACGGTATATATTTAATATATTTGGCTATGAGTGTTATAGGTAAAGCATGTAACTGCCAGTACGCAGTTCACGCATGTTGTTTGGTCGTGACGTCACAAGTTGGCGCCAAATAGTTATATCACTTGATCCGACGTGACTTGTGGGGCACTAGGATTTGTCTAGGCAGTGTCTCACTTGACTTAGCAGAGAGAGAGAGCACCTAGTCTCTGACATTATAGCCATTCTCACGCCATTATCTAGCCTGGACGTGGGAATAAGCAGCCACTTGATCATTGGATTTTGATTGTCTTTACTGTGTAAGCCAGAACTGTTCTACTGAGTGATACCACAGTGAATTATCTTTGAAAAGACGGCCAGTCAGAAACCATATTTGTGTTTATCTTGCATTGTAGTATTTTCTTATTGTACTTCATTAATACTGAAGGTTCAGTGTTTAAGAATGTGTTAACTTCCTTTAGAAACTTAAAGGAATCTTAAACAGTGTATATATATTTATAGCATACTTATCAAACAAAAGCTAATTCTAGTTTAATTAAATTAAATCGATTTTTGTTTGAAGTTTCTATTTCCTATTTGATACAAAACAAGGAAGGAACATTGATCTATATTACGAGTTAAAAAGCACTCTATACTTTGCCCACTCGTAATACCCTGATACAATTTTAATGAATTTTTTCTTCATTGAACTTCACATTATTTCCTAAGGCCCATTTAAAGATTTGGTTTATGTCCGCTTGGAGTCTTGCAGTGTCTTCGATGGAGGACACTGTCATGGCAGTTCGGGTGTCATCCGCAAAGAAATTACATTTCTGTCTATGTCAGATATGAGGATGAGGAAGAAGATGGGAGCAAGTACTGTGCCTTGTGGAACAGAGCTTTTCACAGTAGCCGCCTCAGACTTTACTCTGTTTACTATTACTCTTTGTGTTCTATTTGTCAGGAAGTTATAGATCCATCTACCAACTTTTCCTTCTATTCCTCTATCATTCATTTTGTGCGCTATTACGTCGTGGTCACACTTGTTGAAGGCTTTCGCGAAGTCTGGGCCTGGGGGCAGAGTGCATGAACATGTCATTAATTGCCTTTTCGAAGTCTTGTGGTGTTAGGATAATATCAGAGATTTTTGAAATGACCAGATTTTGAGTCTCAGTCATAAAGAATAATTTAGATTGTCGACCCTTAGTCTGGGCAGCGGCTCGCTGAACACTGAGTCGTATTGGAACTTTAGTATCTCACTCATTTCTTTGCTGTCATCTGTGTATGTCCCATCTCACCTAAGCAGGGGTCCAATACTGGATGGTGTTTTTCCCTTAGGTTTGGCATAAGAAAAGTATTTTGGGTTTCTTTCAGTTTCCTTTATGGCTTTAAGTCGAGTGACGTCACTCGAGCAACAACTTTAGGGACGCTTATCAATGGGTTGGTTAGGTACATGAGTGGGAGTGAGTCATGAGTGGGAGTGAGTCATGAGTGGTAGTGAATCATGAGTGGTAGTGAGTCATGAGTGGGAGTGAGTCAAGAGTGGGAGTGAGTCATGAGTGGGAGTGAGTCATGAGTGGAAGTGAGTCATGAGTGGGAGTGAGTCAAGAGTGGGAGTGAGTCATGAGTGGAAGTGAGTCATGAGTGGAAGTGAGTCATGAGTGGGAGTGAGTCATGAGAGGGAGTGAGTCATGAGTGGAAGTGAGTCATGAGTGGGAGTGAGTCATGAGAGGGAGTGAGTCATGAGGGAGTGAGTCATGAGAGGGAGTGAGTCATGAGTGGAAGTGAGTCATGAGAGGGAGTGAGTCATGAGAGGGAGTGAGTCATGAGTGGAAGTGAGTCATGAGTGGGAGTGAGTCATGAGTGGGAATGAGTCATGAGTGGGAGTGAGTCAAGAGTGGGAGTGAGTCATGAGAGGGAGTGAGTCATGAGTGGGAGTGAGTCATGAGTGGGAGTGAGTCATGAGTGGGAGTGAGTGATGAGTGGGAGTGAGTGATGAGTGGGAGTGAGTCATGAGAGGGAGTGAGTCATGAGTGGGAGTGAGTCATGAGTGGGAGTGAGTCATGAGTGGGAGTGAGTCATGAGTGGGAGTGAGTCATGAGTGGGAGTGAGTCATGAGTGGGAGTGAGTCATGAGTGGGAGTGAGTCATGAGTGGGAGTGAGTCATGAGTGGGAGTGAGTCATGAGTGGGAGTGAGTCATGAGTTTTTAGTGAGTCATGAGTGGGAGTGATTCATGAGTGGCAGTGAGTCATGAGTGGGAGTGAGTCATGAGTGGAAGTGAGTCATGAGTGGGAGTGAGTCATGAGTGGGAGTGAGTCATGAGTGGGAGTGAGTCATGAGTGGGAGTGAGTCATGAGTGGGAGTGAGTCATGAGTGGGAGTGAGTCATGAGTGGGAGTGAGTCATGAGTGGGAGTGAGTCATGAGTGGAGGAGTCAAGGGGAGTGAGTCATGAGTGGGAGTGAGTCATGAGTGGGAGTGAGTATGAGGGGAGTGAGTCATGAGGGAGAGTCATGAGTGGGAGTGAGTCATGAGTGGGAGTGAGTCATGAGTGGGAGTGAGTCATGAGTGGGAGTGAGTCATGAGTGGGAGTGAGTCATGAGTGGGAGTGAGTCATGAGTGGGAGTGAGTCATGAGTGGGAGTGAGTCATGAGTGGGAGTGAGTCATGAGTGGGAGTGAGTCATGAGTTTTAGTGAGTCATGAGTGGGAGTGATCATGAGTGGGAGTGAGTCATGAGTGGGAGTGAGTCATGAGTGGAAGTGAGTCATGAGTGGGAGTGAGTCATGAGTAGGATTGAGTCATGAGTGGGATTGAGTCATGAGTGGGATTGAGTCATGAGTGGGAGTGAGTCATGAGTGGGAGTGAGTCATGAGTGGGAGTGAGTCATGAGTGGGAGTGAGTCATGAGTGGGAGTGAGTCATGAGTGGGAGTGAGTCATGAGTGGGAGTGAGTCATGAGTGGGAGTGAGTCATGAGTGGGAGTGAGTCATGAGTGGAAGTGAGTCATGAGAGGGAGTGAGTCATGAGAGGGAGTGAGTCATGAGTGGGAGTGAGTCATGAGTGGGAGTGAGTCAGGTCTGATGTCAGTGCTACTCCTTTCTTGTGTTTTTATGTTCGTTTACCATACTATCCCAGCCTCCTCTACCTCAGTGATCAGATAATGACATCCCTGTGTCCCATAACCCCAGCCTCCTCTACCTCAGTGATCAGATAATGACATCCCTGTGTCCCATAACCCCAGCCTCCTCTACCTCAGTGATGAGATAATGACATCCCTGTGTCCCATAACCCCAGCCTCCTCTACCTCAGTGATGAGATAATGATATCCCTGTGTCCCATAACCCCAGCCTCCTCTACCTCAGTGATGAGATAATGACATTCCTGTGTCCCATAACCCCAGCCTCCTCTACCTCAGTGATGAGATAATGACATTCCTGTGTCCCATAACCCCAGCCTCCTCTACCTCAGTGATCAGATAATGACATTCCTGTGTCTCATAACCCCAGACCCTCTACCTCAGTATGAGATAATGACATCCCTGTGTCCCATAACCCCAGCCTCCTCTACCTCAGTGATGAGATAATGACATCCCTGTGTCCCATAACCCCAGCCTCCTCTACCTCAGTGATGAGATAATGACATCCTGTGTCCCATAACCCCAGCATCCTCTACCTCAGTGATGAGATAATGACATCCCTGTGTCCCATAACCCCAGCCTCCTCTACCTCAGTGATGAGATAATGACATTCCTGTGTCTCATAACCCCAGCCTCCTCTACCTCAGTGATGAGATAATGACATCCCAGTGTCCCATAACCCCAGCCTCCTCTACCTCAGTGATGAGATAATGACATCCCTGTGTCCCATAACCCCAGCCTCCTCTACCTCAGTGATGAGATAATGACATTCCTGTGTCCCATAACCCCAGCCTCCTCTACCTCAGTGATGAGATAATGACATCCCAGTGTCCCATAACCCCAGCCTCCTCTACCTCAGTGATGAGATAATGACATCCCTGTGTCCCATAACCCCAGCCTCCTCTACCTCAGTGATCAGATAATGACATCCCTGTGTCCCATAACCCCAGCCTCCTCACCTCAGTGATGAGATAATGACATCCCAGTGTTCCATAACCCAGCCTCCTCTACCTCAGTGATGAGATAATGACATCCCTGTGTCCCATAACCCCAGCCTCCTCTACCTCAGTGATGAGATAATGACATCCCAGTGTCCCATAACCCCAGCCTCCTCTACCTCAGTGATGAGATAATGACATTCCTGTGTCCCATAACCCCAGCCTCCTCTACCTCAGTGATGAGATAATGACATTCCTGTGTCCCATAACCCCAGCCTCCTCTACTTCAGTGATGAGATAATGACATCCCTGTGTCCCATAACCCCAGCCTCCTCTACCTCAGTGATGAGATAATGACATCCCAGTGTCCCATAACCCCAGCCTCCTCTACCTCAGTGATGAGATAATGACATTCCGTGTCCCATAACCCCAGCCTCCTCTACCTCAGTGATGAGATAATGACATCCCTGTGTCCTATAACCCCAGCCTCCTCTACCTCAGTGATCAGATAATGACATTCCTGTGTCCCATAACCCCAGCCTCCTCTACCTCAGTGATGAGATAATGACATCCCAGTGTCCCATAACCCCAGCCTCCTCTACCTCAGTGATGAGATAATGACATTCCTGTGTCCCATAACCCCAGCCTCTCTACCTCAGTGATCAGATAATGACATTCCTGTGTCCCATAACCCAAGCCTCTCTACCTCAGTGATGAGATAATGACATCCCAGTGTCCCATAACCCCAGCCTCCTCTACCTCAGTGATGAGATAATGACATCCCTGTGTCCCATAACCCCAGCCTCCTCTACCTCAGTGATGAGATAATGACATTCCTGTGTCCCATAACCCCAGCCTCCTCTACCTCAGTGATCAGATAATGACATCCCTGTGTCCCATAACCCCAGCCTCCTCTACCTCAATGTACGTTAAATAACAGCACAGAATATAACAATGTTTCTAATGTAGTTAAATATCAGCGATGAGGGTTTGAAGCCGCTAAGACGCTGCATTCTCAAGTTATCGAAGATGAAGGTTTGAAGAGACTCAAAATAGTATTTAGAGTTTGAAGACACTTCACAGAGGCATATTCACGTTACTGCAGCGATATCAATATGCTTAACAAAAGTGGCACAGCAAAAGTTACAAAGCCAAGAATCAGTGCAAAACTTCCCTTCTAGAGAAATACAACAGCACTTCAGGTTTGAAGCCAATCAGAAAAGGCATTCTCCAGTTATGACACAGAATTCAAGAATTCCAAATTTCTTAACTATGTTTGCAAATGTGCATCTACACAGCCTAAACTCAAAAATCATCATTATTTTGACAAGATGTACCAGTTAATAAAAACTGAGGCAGTTCAGAAGATGGATACTCATGATATTTCCCAGAAATAACAAATAAATTTGAAAATAAAGTTGACAAACTCCAACAACAAGGCCAATATTCTTCTAAGTACAATTCGCCAATGTTAAAAGAAATTTGAAGCCAATCAAAAATAGTTTTCTCATCACACAAAAAGTGAACTGGAGACCTATATAACATTGAGCAGAGAACACCTGCACATGACACAAGTTGCATAAACCATTCACACGTCACACTACATTAGCAGTGAAAGTTTGAAACTGATCGAATGAGGCGTTCTCAAGCTATAAACGTAAGAGGAAAGAGCTCCGTACCTCAGTAAATGACCGGCTCGGCAATAAAGCCGTACGAGAATATGATATATAAGGGATCACTAAACTCATGAAAACTTAAGCCATAAAAACGCAAGTTTTCAAAATGCAATTTTTTGAATGACAAAAGACGTGGTAAAGTTTACGACGGAATCGGACAATTTCTCGTTAAAAAATATTACGTTACCTGACCACCGAGTGTGATTTCCTTCACAATGTATGTAAATCAGGAGGCGCTTAGTGCCTCGCAGCTCGGGGAACTTTTTTTGACATGTAAATCAGACTCAATTTAAGAAAATGGTGAACTTTTGCAACCCAGTCCAACGTTTGTCAAAGAAAAAGGTGACTTTATTGTTTTTTAAGTGTGTGTGTGTGTTTGTGTGTGTGAGAGAGAGAGAGAGAGAGAGAGAGAGAGAGAGAGAGAGAGAGAGAGAGAAATGGCACCACATACTGGATGAATCCGAAGAATCCAAGGTCAGCTGTGTGGTAGCACAGGACATTGCTGGTGCTTTCGACCGAATATAGCACCAGGGCCTCTTGTAAAACTGCAAGCACTGGCCTTGCAGGCTCTACACTATGTCTCCTCAGTGATTACCTTCAAGGTAGACCTCTAAGGGTAGTTCTCAATGGGACAGAGTCAGCTAGACGTCCTCCTGGTGCAAGTGTTCCACAGGGAGGCATGCTGGGGCCATTGTTATGTAATGTCTACTTCAGTGATATTCATCTCATCCCAGAGTCCCATGCATATGCAGACCACTGTACTCTGCCACTTGCTTATCCAAGAGAGGAAATGCCAGCTGCTCTAAGTTACATAAACCACCAACTTACAGCTATACCAGGCTGGGGTGACCGATGACAGGTCGCATTTACTCCTGAGAAAACAAAAATGATGATGGTCTCTAGCACCATGATGGTAATGCTGGAGCAGTAGTAAGAATGAATGGGAGAGTGTTGGCACCTGGGGATGAAGTTGATATCCTTAGGATGAAATTTGACTCCAAACTGACCATAGCTCCGTGTCTTTCTTTGCGGATGACACCCGGATTGCCATGACAGTGACCTCCATCGAAGACACCACAAGACTCCAAGCGGACATCAACCAAATCTTCAAATGGGTCACTCAAAACAATATGAAGTTCAATGAAGAGAAATTTCAACTACTCAGATATGGAAAACTTGAGGAAATTAAAACTGTATCAGGGTATACAGCAAATTCTAACCAGACAATAGACAGAAAAACTATTGTGAAGGATCCGAGAGTGATAATGTCAGAGAATCTCACCTTCAAAATTAGGGACGCCAAACCCATGATGATTCTCTTCAAATCGCTTGTTCTCTCTAGGCTTGAATACTGCTGTTCACTAACTGCAGGCAGGCAATATTGCTGACCTGGAGAATGTACAGAGAACTTTCACGACACACAGAAGTACGATAAAGTACATAAATTACTGGGAACGGTTGAAGTCCCTTGATTTGTATTCCCTGGAACACAGGCGAGAAAGATACATGATAATATACACTTGGAAAATCCTAGAGGGATTACCACCAAACTTGCACACTAAAATTACTCCCTATAAAAGCAAAAGACTCGGCAGGAGATGCAACATTTCCCCAATGAAAAGCAGGGGAGCCACGAGTACACTAAGAGACAACACAATAAGTGTCAGTGGCCCAAGACCGTTCAACGGCCTCCCAGCATACATAAAGGGGATTACCAATAGACCCCTGGCTGTCTTCAAGAAGGCGCTTGACAGGCACCTAAAGTCAGTACCTGATCAGCCGGGCTGTTTTTCATATGTCGGTTTGCGTGCGGCCAGCGATAATAGCCTGGTTGATCAGACCCTGATCCCCCACGAGGCCTGGTCTCAGACCGGGCCGCGGAAGCG
>WNWK01035359.1:0-19821 GCA_009830355.1 Cherax destructor | reverse complement strand
GTTCAGTCTTCCTGTTCCTCCTTACTGTTCAGTCTTCCTGTTCCTCCTTACAGTTCAGTCTTCCTGTTCCTCCTTACTGTTCAGTCTTCCTGTTCCTCCTTATAGTTCAGTCTTCCTGTTCCTCCTTACTGTTCAGTCTTCCTGTTCCTCCTTACTGTTCAGTCTTCCTGTTCCTCCTTACTGTTCAGTCTTCCTGTTCCTTCTTACTGTTCAGTCTTCCTGTTCCTCCTTACTGTTCAGTCTTCCTGTTCCTCCTTACTGTTCAGTCTTCCTGTTCCTCCTTACTGTTAGTCTTCCTGTTCCTCTTACTGTTAGTCTTCCTGTTCCTCCTTACAGTTCAGTCTTCCTGTTCCTCCTACTGTTCAGTCTTTGTTCTCCTCGTTCAGTCTTCCTGTTCCTCCTTACTGTTCAGTCTTCCTGTTCCTCCTTACTGTTCAGTCTTCCTGTTCCTCCTTACTGTTCAGTCTTCCTGTTCCTCCTTACTGTTCAGTCTTCCTGTTCCTCCTTACTGTTCAGTCTTCCTGTTCCTCCTTACAGTTCAGTCTTCCTGTTCCTCCTTACTGTTCAGTCTTAATGTTCCTTACTGTTCAGTCTTCCTGTTCAGTCTTCCTGTTCCTCCTTACTGTTCAGTCTTCCTGTTCCTCCTTACTGTTCAGTCTTAATGTTCCTCCTTACTGTTCAGTCTTCCTGTTCCTCCTTACTGTTCAGTCTTCCTGTTCCTCCTTACTGTTCAGTCTTCCTGTTCCTCCTTACTGTTCAGTCTTCTGTTCCTCCTACTGTTCAGTCTTCCTGTTCCTCCTTACTGTTCAGTCTTCCTCCTTCTGTTCAGTCTTCCTGTTCCTCCTTACTGTTCAGTCTTCCTGTTCCTCCTTACTGTTCAGTCTTCCTGTTCCTCCTTACTGTTCAGTCTTCCTGTTCCTCCTTACTGTTCAGTCTTCCTGTTCCTCTACTGTTCAGTCTTAATGTTCCTCTCCATCTTACTGTTCAGTCTTCCTGTTCCTCCTTACTGTTCAGTCTTCCTGTTCCTCCTTACAGTTCAGTCTTCCTGTTCCTCCTTACTGTTCAGTCTTAATGTTCCTCCTTACAGTTCAGTCTTCCTGTTCCTCCTTACTGTTCAGTCTTCCGCCTCTACTGTCTTCCTGTTCCTCCTACGTTCAGTCTTCCTGTTCCTCCTTACTGTTCAGTCTTAATGTTCCTCCTTACTGTTCAGTCTTCCTGTTCAGTCTTCCTGTTCCTCCTTACTGTTCAGTCTTCCTGTTCCTCCTTACAGTTCAGTCTTCCTGTTCCTCCTTACAGTTCAGTCTTAATGTTCCTCCTTACAGTTCAGTCTTCCTGTTCCTCCTTACAGTTCAGTCTTAATGTTCCTCCTTACAGTTCAGTCTTCCTGTTCCTCCTTACTGTTCAGTCTTAATGTTCCTCCTTACTGTTCAGTCTTAATGTTCCTCCTTACTGTTCAGTCTTCCTGTTCCTCCTTACTGTTCAGTCTTCCTTTTCCTTCTTACTGTTCAGTCTTAATGTTCCTCCATACTGTTCAGTCTTCCTGTTCCTCCTTACTGTTCAGTCTTCCTTTTCCTTCTTACTGTTCAGTCTTCCTTTTCCTTCTTACTGTTCAGTCTTCCTTCTCCTTCTTACTGTTCAGTCTTCCTGTTCCTCCTTACTGTTCAGTCTTCCTGTTCCTCCTTACTGTTCAGTCTTCCTGTTCCTTCTTACTGTTCAGTCTTAATGTTCCTCCTTACTGTTCAGTCTTAATGTTCCTCCTTACTGTTCAGTCTTCCTGTTCCTCCTTACTGTTCAGTCTTCCTGTTCCTTCTTACTGTTCAGTCTTAATGTTCCTCCTTACTGTTCAGTCTTAATGTTCCTCCTTACTGTTCAGTCTTCCTGTTCTTCCTTACAGTTCAGTCTTAATGTTCCTCCTTACTGTTCAGTCTTCCTGTTCCTCCTTACTGTTCAGTCTTCCTGTTCCTCCTTACGGTTCAGTCTTAATGTTTCTCCTTACTGTTCAGTCTTAATGTTCCTCCTTACTGTTCAGTCTTAATGTTCCTCCTTACTGTTCAGTCTTAATGTTCCTCCTTACTGTTCAGTCTTAATGTTCCTCCTTACTGTTCAGTCTTAATGTTCCTCCTTACTGTTCAGTCTTCCTGTTCCTCCTTACTGTTCAGTCTTAATGTTCCTCCTTACTGTTCAGTCTTCCTGTTCCTCCTTACTGTTCAGTCTTCCTGTTCCTTCTTACTGTTCACTCTTCTTGTTCCTCCTTACTGTTCAGTCTTCCTGTTTCTCCTTACTGTTCAGTCTTCCTGTTCCTCCTAATAGTTCAGTCTTCCTGTTCCTCCTTATAATTCAGTCTTCCTGTTCCTCCTAATAGTTCAGTCTTCCTGTTCCTCCTTATAATTCAGTCTTCCTGTTCCTCCTTACTGTTCAGTCTTTCTGTTCCTCTTTACTGTTCAGTCTTCCTGTTCCTCCTTACTGTTCAGTCTTCCTGTTCCTCCTTACTGTTCAGTCTTCCTGTTCCTCCTTACTGTTCAGTCTTCCTGTTCCTCTTTACTGTTCAGTCTTCCTGTTCCTCCTTACTGTTCAGTCTTCTTGTTCCTCCTTACTGTTCAGTCTTCCTGTTCCTCCTTACTGTTCAGTCTTCCTGTTCGTCTTTACTGTTCAGTCTTCCTGTTCCTCCTTACTGTTCAGTCTTCCTGTTCCTCCTTACAGTTCAGTCTTCCTGTTCCTCCTTACTGTTCCGTCTTCCTGTTGCTCCTTACTGTTCAGTCTTCGTGTTCCTCCTTACAGTTCCGACTTCCTGTTGCTCCTTACTGTTCAGTCTTCTTGTTCCTCCTTACTGTTCAGTCTTCTTGTTCAATGTAACATAAAAATAAATAATCAACATATACAAAGGTAAGACGTGTGGGACATTCATAGGGACGCGCCTCGACTCCAACTTCAAATTCAGCATTTTTTTCCAACACTTACCTTAAGAATTTTTTTCCAAAAAACTGGGCATTCTATCAGTAATACGCTGTTCCTCAAAGAACATGAATCACTCTGTATTACTCTCTAGTCTAGCCATACTTCTCTTACGTAATCTGTACCAGAGCAGTGGCGGACCTACATTTTCGGGGCCCTGAAGCTTGAACTGTTATGGAGTCCCCTTCGCAACCTCTTCTTATACAGTAGACCCAAAATTGCTAAGCAATATGGACTAAAGTTACTTCTAGGGCCCCTCAGGGATTAAGGACCCTGAAGCTTAAGCTTCATTAGTTTCATAGTAGATGCGCTTCTGTGCTAGAGGATCTAGTATAACAGTCAATTACCTGAAACTCATTGTTACCCAAGAGATCATCTAATAGAATAATTACCCTGTCAGGTTCCACACAACATGCACCTCCACTATGCAAAAGTCTTGTCTTACTCAAATTAGAAAACATTTATACCTACTGAGCATTTTGTATATATAGAAAGCTTAGTAGGAACTTCAACTCAACACTGTGACTCTTCCAGGAGAGCTGCAACACAACACAGATACGATAGACAAGTACCTCGCTGATATACCACGCGGTAGACTCAACCTATACACGAACTGATACATGTACAACAGTTGGGTATCTCAGCCTGGAGAAGAGTTCATTGTGTGCCTCTGTAATGTTTTGACTACCGCCCATAGGATGGGTATGGGGTGCATAATGAAGATATTAAACTTAAGAAGAGTTCAGTCCATGGAGCCGAACTCTTCTCCAGGCTGAGGGACTGACCACCTCAAATACTTTTTCTCCAAGGTTGATGGACTGATTACATCATCTTTATTTTATTTCTACTGCTCCCTTTATATTTGACTGAAGAAGCCTGCTGTGTAGGCGAAACGTTTCATCAATAAAGATACCCAACTGTTGTACATGTGTCTTAATCTTCAACTTGTCTTTATTTGTACCATTTTCAGCTACACAGCAACTTCATACAAATAAAGAGACCTATGATTTTAATATTCTTCCAGAAGATGACACCTAGTTCAGAACTAATGTTAAGAAGTACCTCGATAATCTCACCTGCTGGAGCGTAATATACCAACAGCAACTCTGTTATAATATAATATAATATATTTATTTACTACAAGTATACAGTCCTAGCTGACATCACTGACATACTACCATATAGAAAGTCCCTTGTTATGCTGAGCATTTCGGGCAAATTAGGTCAGTTTTGTTCCCAGGATGCGACCCACACCAGTCGACTAACACCCAGGTACCCATTTTACTGATGGGTGAACATAGACAACCGGTATAAGGAAACACGTCTGATGTTTCTACCTCTTCGCAGGGAATCGAACCCGGACCCTCACCGTGTGATGCGAGAGCTTTTGCCACCATATTAGCATTCATTATGTTCTCGCTACCACCAATATATTGCAATGTAATGATCACAAACATCTTCTACTTCGGTATTCACCACTACAGTATTAACCACTTCAGTATTCACCACTACAAATCTTATATCAAACTGTTATAAAAAGAATCCCAGAGTGTAATAAATCATAAAGTATATTCTTACATACAACACCATTTTAGTTAACCAACCCAATTAATAAAAACCAGTTCCGTTGTTACGAGTTCATTTCAAGGCTGCCATAAATGTTCTTCATAACCAGACTTCTCTATTAAGAACCACAATAATTCCTATGTCAGTTGTATACCGCACTTTATTGAAACAAAGGTCATGACTATGTAGCACCCTGCCTGGGATATGGGCAGCAAATCATTCTCAGGGATGAATATAAAAATATTTCCATTCTAAATAATGTGAGAAAAATGAAAATCGTTGACAAGGGTAACTGAGAGGAGACTCCTGGATGCAGGTCTGCTTGACGACTTGGCAAAGAGAATTTGCATACATGGGAATAAATCGTACTGTCGACCAGCCAAAGTGGTGTGCCTGATGTGTGTGTCACTCTGAGGAGCAGCCACAGGTGGCGTACCTCAGATGTGTGTCAATCTGGGGACCAGCCACAGGTAGTGTTCCTCAGGTGTGTCACTCTGAGGAGCAGCCTCAGGTGACGGCCCAGGTGTGTGTGTCAGTCTGAGGAGCAGCCACAGGTGGCGTGCCTTAGGTGTGTGTCACTCTGAGGAGCAGCCACAGGTGGCGTGCCTCAGGTGTGTGTCAGTCTGAGGAGCAGCCACAGGTGGCGTGCCTCAGGTGTCGTGTTGGGCTCCTTGTTACCACTGGTGTAACTGGCAATGACGTTATTGTTATGCAGAGTGATGGCCGCTGTGGTAAAACAGACAACGCATCAACAATCGGGTTTCTGACCTTCAAACTGAATACTTTGCTTTGTTCTTAGCACTGTAGTGTGACCATGTACCTAAACTTGACAGTTAAGGGGCACCTAAGTTCCCCCGTCTTCTGATAACATGTTTATTTTTTCCACTATAATCTACCTTGTCCATAATTACTATCGCATTTGCTTTATCTGTCATCAAAGATTTGTTAAGTTATACCATGAATTAAGGAAAGATCCTGGACGTCACCTTACCAAACAGACAAAGCAAATGCGATAGTAATTATGGACAAATAAACATGTTATTAATGCCCCTTAACTGTCAAGTTTCCCTATCACTCCACCAGTGTCATTTGTGGTATGTTCGTCTCAAAAGACATACTAAAAATATTAGAAATGTAGACAGTGGAGTCAGAGTACACCTTTTGTAGATCCCCATCCCCCCATACTGGCCTTCATATGTATGACAGAACTGATGAACTGGCAAAGATTACAACTCTGTTATCAGCAAGAAGTTTGAGGACAATAATGAAAAAAAAACATCAAGTGAACTTCATGAAGTTGAGACTGAGGGAGACCGACTGGAGTCAGTTCATCTACCACTATATGAACATAAGAAAAATAAGGAGACTCTTGGATATCGCCCAGCTTGAGCTGGGCTACAAGTAGTACCTCTGGGAGTTACCAACACTCCTGATGTTGACTTAACTAAATGTAAACTTTGTCAGAGAGCTGATTGCCACACCCTGCGTCATTATGTCCAAGAAATCATGAATTTAGAGACAACTCACAACAAATGCTCAGGAAATGTCAAAGTATTTTATCCATAGTGGCATATTACCAGCTACTCTGGAAAAATACTTGTTACTTTGCCTTTTGTAAATAACTTTTAAATATAAGAAACGTAACTACTCTTTAATATTTTGACACTAAATGCGTTACTGTTTTAACTTCAATCAAATTTGTAAATAGTTTATTACCTCTGTAACTTGCTTAGCAAACAAATTTTGAGGCCCAGTCCCTGGACCCATTATGTATCTCTGTAATGTTGAGGTACAGTCCCTGGACCCATTATGTATCTCTGTAATGTTGAGGTACAGTCTCTGGACACATTATGTACCTCTGTAATCCTTTAACTATTTTTTTTATTAACACATCGGCCGATTCCCACCAAGGCAGGGTGGCCCGAAAAAGAAAAACTTTCATCATCATTCACTCCATCACTGTCTTGCCAGAGGGGTGCTTTACACAACAGTTATAAAACTGCAACATTAACACCCCTCCTTCAGAGTGCAGACACTGTACTTCCCATCTCCAGGACTCAAGTCCGCCTGCCGGTTTCCCTGAATCCTTTCATAAATGTTACTTTGCTCACACTCCAACAGCACGTCAAGTATTAAAAACCATTTGTCTCCATTCACTCCTATCAAATACGCTCACAAATGTTTGCTGGAAGTCCAAACCCCTCGCACACAAAACCTCCTTTACCCCCTCCCTCCAACCTTTCCTAGGCCGACCCCTACCCCGCCTTCCCTCCACTACAGATTTATACACTCTCGAAGTCATTCTGTCTCGTTCCATTTTCTCTACATGTCCGAACCACCTCAACAACCCCTCCTCAGCTCTCTGGATAATAGTTTTGGTAATCCCGCACCTCCTCCTAATTTCCAAACTCCGAATTCTCTGCATTATATTCACACCACACATTGACCTCAGACATGACATCTCCACTGCCTCCAGCCTTCTCCTCATTGCAACATTCATCACAAATGCTTCACACCCATATAAGAGTGTTGGTATAACTATACTCTCATACATTCCCCTCTTTACTTCCATGGACAAAGTTCTTTGTCTCCACAGACTCCGAAGTGCTCCACTCACCCTTTTCCCCTCATCAATTCTATGATTCACCTCATCCTTCATAGACCCATCTGCTGACATGTCCACTCCCAAATATATGAATACATTCACCTCCTCCATACTCTCTCCCTCCAATCTGATATCCAATCTTTTGTCACCTAATCTTTTTGTTATCCTCATCAACTTACTCTTTCCTATATTCACTTTCAATTTTCTTCTCTTACACACCCTACCAAATTCATCCACCAACCTCTGCAACTTCTCTTCAGAATCTCCCAAAAGCACAGTGTCATCAGCTAAAAGCAACTGTGACAACTCCCACTTTGTATTTGATTCTTTATCTTTTAACCCCACAACTCTTGCCAAGACCCTCGCATTCACTTCTCTTACAACCCCATCTATAAATATATTGAACAACCACGGTGACATCACACATCCTTGTCTAAGGCCCACTTTTATTGGGAAATAGTCCCCCTCCCTCCTACACACTCTAACCTGAGCCTCACTATCCTCATAAAAACTCTTCATTGCTTTCAGTAACCTCCCTCCTATTCCATTCACCTGCAACATCTGCCACATTGCCCCCCTATTCACCCTATCATACGCCTTTTCCAAATCCATAAATGCCACAAAAACATCTTTACCCTTTTCCAAATACTGTTCACCTATATGTTTCACTGTAAACACTTGGTCTACACACCCCTACCTTTCCTAAAGCCCCCTTGTTCATCAGCTATCCTGCTTTCTGTCTTACTCTTAATTCTTTCAATAATAACTCTACCATACACTTTACCAGGTACACTCAACAGACTTATTCCCCTATAATTTTTGCACTCTCTTTTGTCCCCTTTGCCTTTATACAAAGGAACAATACATGCTCTCTGCCAATCCCTAGGTACCTTACCCTCTTCCATACATTTATTAAATAATAGCGCCAACCACTCCAAAACTATATCCCCACCTGCTTTTAACATTTCTATCTTTATCCCATCAATCCCAGCTGCCTTACCCCCTTTCATTCTACCCACTGCCTCACGAACTTCCCCCACACTCACAACTGGCTCTTCCACACTCCTACAAGATGTTATTCCTCCTTGCCCTATACACGAAATCACAGCTTCCCTGTCTTCATCAACATTTAACAACTCCTCAAAATATTCCCTCCATCTTCCCGATACCTCTAACTCTCCATTTAATAACTCTCCTCTCATATTTTTAACTGTCAAATCCATTTGTTTCCTAGGCTTCCTCAACTTATTAATCTCACTCCAAAACTTTTTCTTATTTTCAACAAAATTTGTTGATAACATCTCACCAACCCTCTCATTTGCTCTCTTTTTACATTGCTTCACCACTCTCTTAACCTCTCTTTTTCTCTCCATATACTCTTCCCTCCTTGCATCACTTCTACTTTGTAAAAACCTCTCATATGCTAACTTTTTCTCCCTTACTATTCTCTTTACATCATCATTCCACCAATCGCTCTTCTTCCCTCCCGCACCCACTCGCCTGTAACCACAAACTTCTGCTGAACACTCTAACATTATATTTTTAAATCTACCCCATACATCTTCGACCCCATTGCCTACACTCTCACTAACCCATCTATCCTCCAATAGTTGTTTATATCTTACCCTAACTGCCTCCTCTTTTAGTTTATAAACCTTCACCTCTCTCTTACTTACTGCTTCTATTTTCCTTGTATTCCATCTACCTTTTACTCCCACTGTAGCTATAACTAAAAAGTGATCTGATATATCTGTGGCCCCTCTATAAACATGTACATCCTGTAGTCTACTCAACAGTCTTTTATCTACCAATATGTAGTCCAACAAACTACTGTCATTTCGCCCTACATCATATCTTGTATACTTATTTATCCTCTTTTTCTTAAAATATGTATTACCTATAACTAAACCCCTTTCTATACAAAGTTCAATCAAAGGGCTCCCATTATCATTTACACCTGGTACCCAAACTTACCTACCACACCCTCTCTACATGTTTCTCCTACTTTAGCATTTAGGTCCCCTACCACAATTACTCTCTCACTTGGTTCAAAAGTTCCTATACATTCGCTTAACATCTCCCAAAATCTCTCTCTCTCTCTCTCTCCTCTACACTCCTCTCTTCTCCAGGTGCATACACACTTATTATGACCCCTTTTCGCATCCGACCCTTATTTTAATCCACATAATTCTTGAATTTACACATTTATTTTCCCTCTTCTCCTTCCATAACTGATCCTTCAACATTATTGCTACCCCTTCCTTAGCTCTAACTCTCTCAGATACTCCTGACTTAATCCCATTTATTTCTCCTCACTGAAACTCGCCTACCCCCTTCAGCTTTGTTTCGCTTAGGGCCAGGACATCCAACTTCTTTTCATTCAACATCAGCAATCATCTCTTTCTTATCATCCGCACTACATCCACGCACATTCAAACAACCCAGTTTTATAAAGGTTTTCTTCTTCTCTTTTTAGTAAATGTGTACAGGAGAAGGGGTTACTAACCCATTGCTCCCGGCATTTTAGTCGCCTCATACGACACGCATGGCTTACGGAGGAAATATTCTTTTCCACTTCCCCATGGACAATAGAGAAAATAAAAAGAACAAGAGCTATCACCCACAAGATGGGTATGGGGTGACTACCACCCATAGGATGGGTATGGGGTGACTACCGCCCATAGGATACCAGGGTACAACCTTTTCAGATGCGACAGAAAGAACAGGCAACACAAATGATGTAGTTGAAGTTATAACAATATAAATAGAGAACCAAAACTTAGTCATTGTACTTGTATATAAGCCACCAGATGCAACTTCCCAACAGTTCTAGGAACAGCTATCGAAAATTGACTCCTGTCTGGAAAACCTTCCAGCCCCAAACATCTTGCTGTTTGGTGACTTCAATCTAAGACATACAACATGGAAGAACATAACAAATAATGTTGTAGCAGAAACAATCCCTGGAGGCAGCCCAGATGAAAAGTCACACACAAATGAGCTGCTGAATTTCTGCAATAAACACACCCTAAGTCAGCAGATAGTGGAGCCAACAAGACTGGAGAACACACGACCTTATTTTCACAAATAATGAGGACCTGGTAAGAAACATAATATCAAAAACAACTAATTCTGATCACAATTTAATTGAAGTCCAGACTTACATGCACAGGAGTCCTGATCAGCAAAATGCATACAGCTATGAGGGTACCTTCACCAAATTCAACTTCAACAACAAGAACATCAACTGGGACCAGGTAAACTATGTCCTAAATGAAACATGTTGGAAAGATATCTTAAATGACATGGACCCAAACCAGTGCCTTGAAAAGATCAACTTCCTTGCAGCTGAAATATGTTCAAGGTATATTTCTCTAAGAAAAAAGAAGAGAAGAAGTAAACTGGAGAAGAAACAGAGACGCTTCCTCTACAGGAGAAGGCGAAGAATCACTGAGCTCCTCAAGAATGCTAGATTATCTGAAACACGGAAAGAAACGCTAACCAGGAAAGTGGAAAATATTGAGCTAAAGTTAAAGGACTCCTACAGGATCCAGGAGAGACAGAAGGAGCTAAAAGCGATTAGTGAAACTTAAAAAAAATCGAAATATTTCTTTTCATATTCCAAAAAACAAAGCAAAAACCACATCTAGTATAGAACCCCTGCTCAGACAAGACGGATCCTACACAGATGACAACAAAGAAATGGATGAGATACTGAAATCTCAATATGACTCTGTGTTCAGCGAGCCACTAATCAGTCTTAAGATAGACAATACAAATAATTTTTTTCATGAATGAGCCTCAAAACCCTGTCAATGTACCAAATTTCTGACATTACCATAACTCCACTAGACTTTGAGAAAGCCACTGACAACATGCCCATGCACTCAGCCCCAGGCCAAGACTCGTGGAACTCTGTGTTCATTAAGAACTGCAAGAAACCCCTCTCACGGGCCCTAAGTATGCTATGGAGAAGGAGCTTAGACACAGGTGAGATTCCACAGTCACTAAAAACAACGGATATATATCCCCACTCCATAAAGATGGCAGCAAAGCAATAGCTGAGAACTATAGACCAATAGCTTTAATGTCCCACATCATAAAACTCTTTGAAAGAGTTCTAAGAAGCAGGATTGCAAACCACTTGGACTCCTAACAAATGCACAATCCAGGGCAACATGGGTTCAGAGCAGGTCGCTCCTGCCTCTCGCAACTGCTGGATCACTATGATATGGTCTTGGATGAAGATGTAGTATACCCAGACTTTGCAGAAGCCTTTCACAAGTGCGATCATGGTGTAATAGCACACAAAATGCGTGATAGAAAGATAAGTGGCAAGGTAGGTAGATGGATCTTCAACTTTCTAACCAATCGAACACAAAGAGTAGTGGTAAACCGAGTTAAATCGGAAGCTGCCATAGTGAAGAGCTCTGTTCCACAAGGCACAGTACTCGCACCTATCCTGTTCTTCATCCTCACATCAGACAGAAACAGAGATGTAAACCACAGCACCGTATCATCCTTTGCAGATGATACTAGGATCTGCATGAGAGTGTCATCCATTGAGGACACGGCAAATCTCCAAGAAGTTATAAACCAAGTTTTCCAATGGGCAACGGAGAACAATATGATGTTCAATGAAGACAAATTCCAACTAATCCGTTATGGAAAACTGGAGGAAATAATAGCTAGAACTGAATATACTACAAACTCTAATCACACAATAGAGCGGAAAAGTAATGTGAGGGACCTGGGAGTAGTAATGTCTAAGGATCTCACCTTCAAGGATCACAACAATGCCATTATCACATCTGCGAGGAAACTGATAGGATGGATAATGAGAACATTCAAGACAAAGAGATGCCAAGCCAGTTATGATCCTTTTTAAATCACTTGTTCTCTCTAGGCTGGAATACTGCTGTACATTAACATTTCCATTCAAGGCAGGTGAAATTGCAGATCTAGAGAATGTACAGAGAACCTTTACTGCACATATAAGTTCCGTCAAACACCTTAACTACTGAGAACGCTTGGAAGCACTTGACTTGTACTCACTGGAAAACAGGTGAGAGAGATACATCATAATCTACACCTGGAAGATCCTGGAGGGACTGGTCCCTAATCTGCACACAGAAATCACTCCCTACGAAAGCAAAAGACTGGGCAGGCGGTGCAACATACCCCCAGTGAAAAGTAATGGCGCCATTAGTACACTAAGAGAAAACACAATAAGTGTCTGGGGTCCAAGACTGTTCAACAGCCTCCCACTAGCCATAAGGGAAATTACCAATAGACTCCTGGCTGCCTTCAAGAGGGAGCTGGACGGATACCTAAAGTCAGTACCGGATCAACCGGGCTGTGGTTTGTATGTTGGACTATGTGCGGCCAGCAGTAACAGCCTCGTTGATCAAGCCCTGATCCACCGGGCCCCGGAATACCTTCCAGGTAGACTCCAGGTAGGATGGTTAAAGGTGACTACCACCCACAAGATGGATATGGGGTGACTACCACCCATAGAATGAGTATGGGGTGACTAAACCCACAAGGGTCATATATCTAAATTGACTGCTAATATTCATACTTTCCCCACTGTGATACATGAAGCCTATGTAGCATCCTGTGCCCAAGAATACAGAGTAAACGATAATAATAACTACACTAACATAATGACTACGTAATAACTGACATAATAACTGCCCTCAACAGTCACATACGTACAAGTGTATACATTAGCTCCGCGTACTCCACACCTCCTCGACGGTGTTCCACTCCACACCTCCTCGACGGTGTCCCACTCCACACCTCCTCGACGGTGTTCCACTCCACACCTCCTCGACGGTGTTCCACTCCACACCTCCTCGACGGTGTTCCACTCCACACCTCCTCGACGGTGTCCCACTCCACACCTCCTCGACGGTGTCCCACTCCACACCTCCTCGACGGTGTCCCACTCCACACCTCCTCGACGGTGTCCCACTCCACACCTCCTCGACGGTGTCCCACTCCACACCTCCTCGACGGTGTCCCACTCCACACCTCGACGGTGTCCCACTCCACACCTCCTCGACGGTGTCCCACTCCACACCTCCTCGACGGTGTCCCACTCCACACCTCCTCGACGGTGTCCCACTCCACAGATCCTCGACGGTGTCCCACTCCAAACCTCCTCGACGGTGTCCCACTCCACACCTCCTCGACGGTGTCCCACTCCAACTTCCTCGACGGTGTCCCACTCCACACTCATCGACGGTGTCCCCTCACACCTCCTCGACGGTGTCCCACTCCAAACCTCCTCGACGGTGTCCCACTCCACACTTCCTCGACGGTGTCCACTCACACCTCCTCGACGGTGTCCCACTCCAACCTCCTCGACGGTGTCCCACTCCACACTCCTCGACGGTGTCCCTACTCCACACTCCTCGACGGTGTCCCTCCAAACCTCCTCGACGGTGTCCCACTCCACACTCTCGACGGTGTCCCACTCCACACTTCCTCGACGGTGTCCCTCCACACTTCTCGACGGTGTCCCACACACTTCCTCGACGGTGTCCCACTCCACACCTCCTCGACGGTGTCCCACTCCACACTTCCTCGACGGTGTCCCACTCCACACCTCCTCGACGGTGTCCCACTCCACACTTCCTCGACGGTGTCCCACTCCACACCTCCTCGACGGTGTCCCACTCCACACCTCCTCGACGGTGTCCCACTCCACACTTCCTCGACGGTGTCCACTCCACACTCCTCGACGGTGTCCACTCACACTTCCTCGACGGTGTCCCACTCCATCACTTCCTCGACGGTGTCCACTCCACACTTCTCGACGGTGTCCCTCCACACCTCTCGACGGTGTCCCTCCACACCTCCTCGACGGTGTCCCATTCCACACCTCCTCGACGGTGTCCACTCCACACCTTCCTCGACGGTGTCCCACTCCACACTTCCTCGACGGTGTCCACTCCACACTTCTCGACGGTGTCCCACTCCACACCTCCTCGACGGTGTCCCACTCCACACTCCTCGACGGTGTCCACTCCACACCTCGACGGTGTCCCACTCCACACTTCTCGACGGTGTCCCACTCACACCTCCTCGACGGTGTTCCACTCAACACCTCCTCGACGGTGTCCCACCACACCTCCTCGACGGTGTCCCACTCACACCTCCTCGACGGTGTCCCACTCCACACCTCCTCGACGGTGTCCCACTCCACACTTCTCGACGGTGTCCCACTCCACACTTCCTCGACGGTGTCCCACTCCACACCTCCTCGACGGTGTCCTACTCCACACTTCCTCGACGGTGTCCCACTCCACACTTCCTCGACGGTGTCCCACTCCACACTTCCTCGACGGTTCCTCACACTTACTCGACGGTGTCCTCATCTCGACGGTGTCTCACTCCACACGTCCTCGACGGTGTCCCACTCCACACGTCCTCGACGGTGTCCCACTCCACACTTACTCGACGGTGTCCCACTCCACACCTCCTCGACGGTGTCCCACTCCACACTTACTCGACGGTGTCCCACTCCACACGTCCTCGACGGTGTCCCACTCCACACTTCCTCGACGGTGTCCCACTCCACACGTCCTCGACGGTGTCCCACTCCTAACTATCTTCTTGAAGAATTATAATTTTTGCTACATTTTAGAATCTTTATTGTTGAAACGTGTCGCCAGCAAGTGGCTTCCTCAGTCCGGCACAGATAATAAAAAAGAAGCGCTAAACCCAGTAGGGTCACACAGCAGTCCGGTACAGTGATGACAGGTGGTGGAAGAGGCGGAGTTTGAGGTGCTCACTCCCTCAGGCGGGAGTCGATGTGTTCAGTCTATCAGTCGAGGAAACAAAGGCACTTTTCTCAATAAAGATTCTCAATTATTATTATTACAGTAGTGGCCCGTGGCCTGGTGGCAAAAGCTCTCGCTTCACAAGGTGAGGGTCCGAGTTCGATTCCCGGCGAGGGTAGAAACATTGGGCGTTTCCTTACACCGGTTGTCTATGTTCACCCATCAGTAAAATGGTGTTAACCGACTGGTGTGGGTGGCATCCTGGGACAAAACTGACCTAATTTGCGGGAAGTGTTCTGCATAATAAGTGGCTTTGTATATAGTAGTATGTCAGTGATGTCAGCTGGACTGTATACCTTGTACGTGTACTTGTAGAAATAAAGATATTATTATTATTATTATTATTATTATTATTATTATTATTATTATTATTATTATTATTATTATAAGGAATCACTAAACCCGTAGGGACCATGCAGCGCCTGGCGGAATGGAAGACATTCAGACTCGACTCAAGGAATTGGAGCACAGGTCCAATTCCTTAGATCAAGAGCCCCTCACCTGCAGCAAGGAGCCTCCCTTGAAGGAACACATTCACAAACACTGACAAAGTTGTCTAATTCTTGAACTTGTCGGTTTTATGAACCATTTATAACATACACTTGTTGTTGGACACTTGTTGTTGGACACTTGTTGTTGGACACTTGTTGTTGGACACTTGTTGTTGGACACTTGTTGTTGGACACTTGTTGTTGGACACTTGTTGTTGGACACTTGTTGTTGGACACTTGTTGTTGGACACTTGTTGTTGGACACTTGTTGTTGGACACTTGTTGTTGGACACTTGTTGTTGGACTCTTGTTGTTGGACACTTGTTGTTGGACACTTGTTGTTGGACACTTGTTGTTGGACTCTTGTTGTTGGACACTTATTGTTGGACACTTATTGTTGGACACTTGTTGTTGGACACTTGTTGTTGGACACTTGTTGTTGGACACTTGTTGTTGGACACTTGTTGGACACTTGTTGTTGGACACTTGTTGTTGGACACTTGTTGTTGGACACTTATTGTTGGACACTTGTTGTTGGACACTTATTGTTGGACACTTGTTGTTGGACACTTGTTGTTGGACACTTATTGTTGGACACTTATTGTTGGACACTTGTTGTTGGACACTTGTTGTTGGACACTTGTTGTTGGACACTTATTGTTGGACACTTGTTGTTGGACACTTGTTGTTGGACACTTGTTGTTGGACACTTATTGTTGGACACTTGTTGTTGGACACTTGTTGTTGGACACTTGTTGTTGGACAATTGTTGTTGAACACTTGTTGTTGGACACTTGTTGGACACTTGTTATTGGACACTTATTGTTGGACACTTGTTGTTGGACACTTGTTGTTGGACACTTATTGTTGGACACTTGTTGTTGGACACTTATTGTTGGACACTTGTTGTTTGACACTTGTTGTTGGACACTTGTTGTTGGACACTTGTTGTTGGACACTTATTGTTGGACTCTTGTTGTTGGACACTTGTTGTTGGACACTTGTTGTTGGACACTTGTTGTTGGACACTTGTTGTTGGACACTTGTTGTTGGACACTTGTTGTTGGACACTTGTTGTTGGACTCTTGTTGTTGGACACTTAATGTTGGACACTTGTTGTTGGACTCTTGTTGCTGGACACTTGTTGTTGGACTCTTCTTGTTGGACACTTGTTGTTGGACACTTGTTGTTGGACACTTGTTGTTGGACACTTGTTGTTGATTTTGTGGACACTTGTTGTTGGACACTTGTTGTTGGACACTTGTTGTTGGACACTTGTTGGACCTTGTTGGACACTTGTTGTTGGACACTTGTTGTTGGACACTTGTTGTTGGACTCTTGTTGTTGGACACTTTTGTTGGACACTTGTTGTTGGACACTTGTTGTTGGACACTTGTTGTTGGACACTTGTTGTTGGACACTTGTTGTTGGACACTTGTTGTTGGACACTTGTTGTTGGACACTTGTTGTTGGACACTTGTTGTTGGACACTTGTTGTTGGACACTTGTTGTTGGACACTTGCTGTTGGACACTTGTTGTTGGACACTTGTTGTTGACACTTGTTGTTGGACACTTGTTGTTAACTCTTGTTGTTGGACACTTGTTGTTGGACACTTGTTGTTGGACACTTGCTGTTGGACACTTGTTGTTGGACACTTGTTGTTGGACACTTGTTGCTTTTGGACACTTGTTGTTGGACACTTGTTGTTGGACACTTGTTGTTAGACACTTGTTGTTGGACACTTGTTGTTGGACACTTTTGTTGGACACTTGCTGTTGGACACTTGTTGTTGGACACTTGTTGTTGGACACTTGTTGTTGGACTCTTGTTGTTGGACACTTGTTGTTGGACTCTTATTGTTGGACATTTGCTGTTGGACACTTGTTGTTGGACACTTGCTGTTGGACACTTGTTGTTGGACACTTGTTGTTGGACACTTGTTGTTGGACACTTGCTGTTAGACACTTGTTGTTGGACACTTGTTGTTGGACACTTGTTGGACACTTGTTGTTGGACACTTATTGTTGGACACTTGTTGTTGGACACTTGTTGTTGGACACTTGTTGTTGGACACTTCCTGTTGGACACTTGTTGTTGGACACTTGTTGTTGGACACTTGTTGGACACTTGTTGTTGGACACTTGTTGTTGGACACTTGTTGTTGGACACTTATTGTTGGACACTTGTTGTTGGACACTTGTTGTTGGACACTTGTTGTTGGACACTTTTTGTTGGACACTTGCTGTTGGACACTTGTTGTTGGACACTTGTTGTTGGACACTGTTGTTGGACACTTGCTGTTGGACACTGTTGTTGGACACTTGCTGTTGGACACTTGTTGTTGGACACTTGTTGTTGGACACTGTTGTTGGACACTTGCTGTTGGACACTATTTTTTCGACACTTGTTGTTGGACAATTGTTTTGGACACTTGTTGTTGGACACTTGTTGTTGGACACTTGTTCTTGGACTCTTGTTGTTGGACACTTATTGTTGGACACTTGTTGTTGGACTCTTGTTGTTGGACACTTGTTGTTGGACTCTTGTTGTTGGACACTTGTTGTTGGACACTTGTTGTTGGACACTTGTTGTTGGACACTGTTGTTGGACACTTGCTGTTGGACACTTGTTGTTGGACACTTGTTGTTGGACACTGTTGTTGGACACTTGCTGTTGGACACTTGTTGTTCGACACTTGTTGTTGGACACTTGTTGTTGGACACTTATTGTTGGACACTTGTTGTTGGACACTTGTTGTTGGACACTTGTTGTTGGACACTTGTTGTTGGACACTTGTTGTTGGACACTTGCTGCCACCGACCATCCTAAACACTTACAAGGCCAAACACATTCACTTGACCAGTGAATGTGTTGTTGGTGGCGACGACAACCCTTTCTCAATCTAACTACTATATGTATATATATATATATATATATATATATATATATCTGTGTGTGTACTCACCTAGTTGTGGTTGCAGGGGTCGAGTCATAGCTCCTGGCCCCGTACTCACCTATTTGTACTCACCTATTTGTGGTTGCAGGGGTCGAGTCATAGCTCCTGGCCCCGCCTCTTCACTGATTGCTACTAGGTCCTCTCTCTCTCTCTCCCTGCTCCACGAGCTTTATCAAACCTAGTCTTAAAACTATGTATGGTTCCTGCCTCCACTATGTCGCTTTCTAAGCTATTCCACTTCCTGACAACTCTATGACTGAAGAAATACTTCCTAACATCCCTTTGACTCATAGGAGTCTTCAACTTCCAATTGTGACCCCTTGTTTCTGTATCCTCTCTCTGGAACATCTTGTCTCTGTCCACCTTATCTATTCCTCGCAGTATTTTATATGTCGTTATCATGTCTCCCTAACCCTCCTGTCCTCTAGTGTCGTCAGGCCGATTTCCCTTAACCTTTCTTCGTAGGACAATCCCCTTAGCTCTGGGACTAGTCTTGTTGCAAACCTTTGCACTTTCTCTAATTTCTTGACGTGCTTGACCAGGTGTGGGTTCCAAACTGGTGCAGCATACTCCAGTATGGGCCTGACGTATATGGTATACAGAGTCTTGAATGATTCCTTAGTGAGGTATTGGAACGCTATTCTTAGGTTTGCCAGCCGCCCGTATGCTGCAGCAGTTATCTGATTGATGTGTGCCTCAGGAGATGTGCTCGGTATTATACTCACCCCAAGATCTTTTTCTTTGAGTGAGGTTTGCAGTCTTTGGCCACCTAGACTATACTCTGTCTGCGGTCTTCTTTGCCCTTCCCCGATATTCATGACTTTACATTTGGCAGGGTTAAATTCAAGGAGCCACTTACTGGACCAGGCTTGCAGCCTGTCCAGGTCTCTTTGTAGTCCTGCCTGATCCTCGATTGATTTGATTCTTCTCATTAACTTCACATCATCTGCAAATAGTGACACTTCTGAGTCTACCCCTTCCGTTATGTCATTCACATATACCAAAAACAGTACAGGTCCTAGGACTGACCCTTGTGGAACTCCACTCGTCACAGGTGCCCACTCTGACATCTCGTCACGTACCATGACTCGTTGTTGCCTCCCTGTCAGATATTCTCTGATCCATTGCAGTGCTTTTCCTGTTACGTGTGCCTGATCCTCTAGCTTTTGCATTAATCTCTTGTGAGGAACTGTGTCGAACGCCTTCTTGCAGTCCAAAAATGCAGTCTATCCACCCTCTCTCTCGTGTCTTACTTCTGTTACCTTGTCATAAAACTCCAGTAGGTTTGTGACACAGGATTTTCCTTCCTGAAACCGTGCTGGTTGTCGTTTATAAGCTTGTGTCTTTCTAGGTGCTCCACCACTCTCCTCCTGATGATCTTCTCCATGACTTTGCATAC
>WNWK01035358.1:0-19821 GCA_009830355.1 Cherax destructor | reverse complement strand
ATCCCTCCCTCACCCTCCCCTTCCAGGATACATGATGCCTCCTCACACCCCTCCTGGTCCAGGAAAATGATCCCTCCCTCCCTTTTCTAGCACAGGATACATGAGGCCGTCCTCACACACCCTCCTAGCCCAGGATACATGAGGCCCTCCTCACACTACCTCCTAGCCCAGGATACATGATGCCTCCCTCACACCCTCCTGGTCCAGGATACATGATGCCTCCTCACACACTCTCCTGGTCCAGGATACATGATACCTCCCTCACACACCTCTCCTGGTCCACGATACATGAGGCCTCCCTCACACTCTTCTTGCCCAGGATACATGAGGCCGTCCCTCACACACTCTTCTAGCCCAGGATACATGAGGCCGTCCTCACACTACCTCCTAGTCCAGGATACATGAGGCCTCCCTCATACACTCTTCTAGCCCAGGATACATGAGGCCTCCTCCACACACTCTTCTAGCCCAGGATACATGAGGCCTCCCCTCACACACTCTTCTAGCCCAGGATACATGAGGCCGTCCTCACACTACCTCCTAGTCCAGGATACATGAGGCCTCCTCACACACCTCCTAGCCCAGGATACACGAGGCCGTCCCTCACACTACCTCCTAGCCCAGGATACATGAGGCCTTCCCTCACACACCCTCCTAGCCCAGGATACATGAGGCCGTCCCTCACACACCCTCCTAGCCCAGGATACATGAGGCCGTCCCTCAAACTACCTCCTATCCCAGGATACATGAGGCCGTCCCTCAAACTACCTCCTATCCCAGGATACATGGGGCCGTCCCTCACACTACCTCCAAGCCCAGGATTCATGAGGCCGTCCCTCACACTACCTCCTAGACCAGGATACATGAGGCCGTCCCTCACACACCCTCATAGCCCAGGATACATGAGGCCGTCCCTCACACACCCTCCTAACCCAGGATACAAGAGGCCGTCCTCACACTACCTCCTAGCCCAGGATACATGAGGCCGTCCTCACACTACCTCCTAGCCCAGGATACATGAGGCCGTCCCTCACACACCCTCCTAGCCCAGGATACATGAGGCCGTCCTTCACACACCCTCCTAGTCCAGGATACATGAGGCCGTCCCTCACACTACCTCCTAGCCCAAGATACATGAGGCCGTCCCTCACACTACCTCCTAGCCCAGGATACATGAGGCCGTCCCTCACACTACCTCCTAGCCCAGGATACATGAGGCTGTCCCTCACACTACCTCCTAGCCCAGGATACATGAGGCCGTCCCTCAAACACCCTCCTCAGCCCAGGATACATGAGGCCGTCCCTCACACACCTCCTAGCCCAGGATACATGAGGCCGTTCCTCACACTACCTCCTAGCCCAGGATACATGAGGCCGTCCCTCACACTGCCTCCTAGCCCAGGATACATGAGGCCGTCCCTCACACTACCTCCTAGCCCAGGATACATGAGGCCGTCCCTCAAACACCCTCCTACCCCAGATACATGAGGCCGTCCCTCACACACCCTCCTAGCCCAGAATACATGAGGCCGTTCCTCACACTACCTCCTAGCCCAGGATACATGAGGCCGTCCCTCACACTACCTCCTAGCCCAGGTTACATGAGGCCGTCCCTCACACTACCTCCTAGCCCAGGATACATGAGGCCGTCTCTCACACTACCTCCTAGCCCAGGATACATGATGCCTCCCCTCACACACCTCCTGGTCCAGGATACATGAGGCCGTTCTCACACTACCTCCTAGCCCAGGATACATGAGGCCGTCCCTCACACTACCTCCTAGCCCAGGATACATGAGGCCGTCTCTCACACTACCTCCTATCCCAGGATACATGATGCCTCCTCAACACCCTCCTGGTCCAGGATACATGAGGCCGTCCCTCACACTACCTCCTAGCCCAGGATACATGAGGCCGTCCCTCACACTACCTCCGAGCCCAGGATACATGAGGCCGTCCCTCACACTACCTCCTAGCCCAGGATACATGAGGCCGTCTCTCACACTACCTCCTAGCCCAGGATACATGAGGCCGTCCCTCACACTACCTCCTAGTCCAGGATACATGAGGCCGTCCCTCACACTACCTCCTAGCCCAGGATACAAGAGGCCGTCCTCACACTACCTCCTAGCCCAGGATACATGAGGCCGTCCTCACACACCCTCCTAGCCCAGGATACATGAGGCCGTCCCTCACACTACCTCCTAGCCCAGGATACATGAGGCCGTCCTCACACTACCTCCTAGTCCAGGATACATGAGGCCGTCCCTCACACTACCTCCTAGTCCAGGATACATGAGGCCGTCCCTCACACTACCTCCTAGCCCAGGATACATGAGGCCGTCCCTCACACACCCTCCTAGTCCAGGATACATGAGGCCTCCTCACACTACCTCCTAGTCCAGGATACATGAGGCCGTCCCTCACACTACCTCCTAGTCCAGGATACATGAGGCCGTCCCTCACACACCCTCCTAGTCCAGGATACATGAGGCCTCCCCTCACACTACCTCCTAGTCCAGGATACATGAGGCCGTCCTCACACTACCTCCTAGTCCAGGATACATGAGGCCGTCCCTCACACTACCTCCTAGTCCAGGATACATGGGGCCGTCCCTCACACTACCTCCTAACCCAGGATACATAAATACACATTTGTAATCACTTACTGAGCTCGGCTTTATTTACCGAGATGTATCTGCAGGGTTGAACTCAAGCTCTTGGCAGTGCTGTTAAACCTATTTCGTGTGTTTACTTACAATATGGGCTTCATGGGTTGAGCTCAAGATGTTGGCCCCACCACTTAACCTTGAACGTGTGTTTGGTGGCTGCAAGGGTTGACCTGGAAGATGATTATTATGAAGATGAAGATGATTAAAAAAATGAAGATGAAAATAATAACCCTACAGAGTTAGGTTATTCCTCATTCTTATTTTCGTTAGGACCTTAATCCTCTCCCCAGGATGCCACCCACACCAGTCGACTAACGCCAAGGTACCTAATTACTGCTAGGTGAAAAGAGACAGCAGGTGAAAGGAAACATGGCCCAGCGTGCTTACCCATGCCGGGGATCGAACGGCGGTCCCGTAGTGTGTGAGCTGAGGCCCATGCTAATCTCTTATTTCAGCCACAGGAAACATGGGGTTAATGTTGGGGTAAATTATTTAAACTGTGAACTTTCCATCCCAGATGGTGCTCTGTGAGCTTTCCATCCCAGATGGTCCTCTGTGAGCTTTCCATCCCAGATGGTGCTCTGTGAGCTACCCATCCCAGATGGTGCTCTGTGAGCTACCCATCCCAGATGGTGCTCTGTGAGCTACCCATCCCAGATGGTGCTCTGTAAGCTTTCCATCCCAGATGGTCCTCTAGAATTTTCCATCCCAGATGGTCCTCAGAACTTTCCATCCCAGATGGTCCTCTCGTGAGCTTTCCATCCCAGATGGTGCTCTGTGAGCTACCCATCCCAGATGGTCCTCTGTGAGCTTTCCATCCCAGATGGTGCTCTGTGAGCTTTCCATCCCAGATGGTCCTCTGTGAGCTTTCCATCCCAGATGGTCCTCTGTGAGCTTTCCATCCCAGATGGTGCTCTGTGAACTTCCATCCCAGATGGTGCTCTGTGAACTTTCCATCCCAGATGGTGCTCTGTGAGCTTTCCATCCCAGATGGTCCTCTGTGAGCTTTCCATCCCAGATGGTGCTCTGTGAACTTTCCATCCCAGATGGTGCTCTGTGAACTTTCCATCCCAGATGGTCCTCTGTGAACTTTCCATCCCAGATGGTCCTCTGTGAGCTTTCCATCCAAGATGGTGCTCTGTGAACTTTCCATCCCAGATGGTCCTCTGTGAACTTTCCATCCCAGATGGTCCTCAGAACTTTCCATCCCAGATGGTGCTCTGTGAACTTTCCATCCCAGATGGTCCTCAGAACTTTCCATCCCAGATGGTCCTCTGTGAACTTTCCATCCCAGATGGTCCTCTGTGAACTTTCCATCCCAGATGGTCCTCTGTGAACTTTCCATCCCAGATGGTCCTCTGTGAACTTTCCATCCCAGATGGTCCTCTGTGAACTTTCCATCCCAGATGGTGCTCTGTGAGCTACCCATCCCAGATGGTGCTCTGTGAGCTACCCATCCCAGATGGTCCTCTGTGAGCTTTCCATCCCAGATGGTGCTCTGTGAGCTACCCATCCCAGATGGTGCTCTAGAGCTACCCATCCCAGATGGTGCTCTGTGAGCGTTCCATCCCAGATGGTGCTCTGTAAGCTTTCCATCCCAGATGGTGCTCTGTGAGCTTTCCATCCCAGATGGTGCCTGTAAGCTTTCCATCCCAGATGGTGCTCTGTGAGCGTTCCATCCCAGATGGTGCTCTGTGAGCGTTCCATCCCAGATGGTGCTCTGTAAGCTTTCCATCCCAGATGGTGCTCTGTAAGCTTTCCATCCCAGATGGTGCTCTGTGAGCGTTCCATCCCAGATGGTGCTCTGTGAGCGTTCCATCCCAGATGGTGCTCTGTGAGCGTTCCATCCCAGATGGTGCTCTGTGAGCGTTCCATCCCAGATGGTGCTCTGTGAGCTTTCCATCCCAGATGGTGCTCTGTGAGTTTTTCCATTACAGATGGTCCCCTGTTGCTCTGAGTTTTCCATCCCATACATACCAGTTGACACCTGTAATCAGGGTATTTAAATGAAGACCAATAAGTATACAAGTCTTTCTGTACACACACACACACACATACACACACATACACACACACATACACACACACATACACACACACACACACACACACACACACACACACACACAAGCACCTAAAGTGAAAAAATGGTGAGTTATCAAGAATGGCATCAGTGGAAGTGCCTCTAGAAAGGGATGAGGCAGATAATTGGGCGAGGAAGAGCAGAGAGGACAACTAGCGAAGCTTAAAGATTGAGTCTGATAAGACAGATAAGCTTGGAGTAGGATGTAGGGGTGAGGGGAGAGAGAGAGAGAGAGAAAGAGAGAGAGAGAGAGAGGACTCGAGTCGGAAACATGGTCGCACAGCATAATGATATCAAGGAAATAAAGTCACTTGATCAAATAGAATTGCTGGCCCACAGATGGCTCCAACTTCATCCTGTTCCCTACTTGTATGTCTCATAACAATAAAAATGCTGATGTAGGTAACAGCTCTTAACTTGTCAATAAAGTTAGGAACCTTAACCTAACCTTGTAAAACCAGTGTAAAGATAGAGAGAGACAGAGAGCGAGCAAGCGAGAGAGAGAGAGAAAGAGATGAGACAGACAAAAACAGCGGGATTATTTATAGGGGATAATTTTTTTCATACAGTAGGTGGGAGGGAGGATGGGACATAGGGAGGGGAAATAGGGAGAGAGAGAATAGTACAAAAGGGGGAAAAATGGAGGGAGAGGGAGGAGGGGAAAGTACTAAGGTGTGAAGTATTAGGGATGGAAGGAAGAGTAATCGAGAGGGAAGTGAGAGAGAGCGAGAGGGAAGTGAGAGAGAGAGAGCGAGAGGGAAGTGAGAGAGAGCGAGAGAGAGAGAGATTTCAAATGAGCTGATGTAGGTAACAGCTCTTAGCTTGTAAATAAAGTTAGGAATCTTTAATCTAACCTTGTAAAACCCTGTGTAAGAGAGAGAGAGAGAGAGAGAGAGAGAGAGAGAGAGAGAGAGAGAGAGAGAGAGAGAGAGAGAGAGAGAGAAGGGGGAGAGAGAGAGAGAGAGATAGAGAGAGAGCAAGAGTGAGAGAGAATACTAAAGCTCGACAAGTTTATCTAGAGTACTCATGATCTAAGTTGTTGTAGTACTCATGATTTAAGCTCCTGTTGCACTAATTTAAGTTCCTGCAGTACTTATCTAAGTTGGCGTAGTACTCATGAGCTAAGTTGGCGTAGTACTCATGATCTAAGTTCTGACAGTACTCGTGACTTGAATTACCATATACAGAAGTGTCCAAATAAATTGGGACAAGTAAATTTTGCGATTATCTCACGATATGTCTTAGTCTCCCACTTAATTAATTTGGGCTCTTTTGTTTTCAGAAGATTTTGCTACTGGCTTCTGGTAACCATCCAGCTGTGGTGCTGCCCTGCAACTCTCGACAGTGCTACAACAGCTGTTGTTCTGTAAGGCTATCCCTGCACGTGTGTTCCGGAGTGAAAGTTGTTTCGCAAAATTCTCCCTTCAGTTCATGATTACTGCTGAAATTCATGATGGATGTTACACCCAAAAAGTGTGCAAGTATTGTAGCTCTTAGAAAATGTGCTGATTTGAGTATCAGACAGATCACTGAAAATTTGAGTCTAGCAAAGTCAACTGTTGGTCGGATTCTGAAGAGAAATAACGACACAGTTGGTTGTGGAGCGCTGTGTCGAGGAAGATATGGAAGAAAACACAGGACAACACCTCACGGTGACAAGGTTATCGTAAGAAATAGTGTGAAGGATCCCAAGGAAACCAGCAAAGATCTACAGAGAGATTTGGCTTCAGCTGCGTAATTGTTGATTCTTCAACTGTTCGAGGAAGGTTCCTTGAAGTTAGAACTGCCAGAAAGCCAGTAAAGAAACAATTATTGACGGCTGATGTGAAGAAAAACGGCTGCGTGGGCGCTCGATCAAAATGGATGGACGACAAATGAATGGAGAAAAGTTATATTTTCAGATGAGACGCATTTTGAAGTACATGGGTACACGTCAGTGGTAGTGAGACAGAACAATGGTGGCCCTTGAGGGCTTTTTTTGGAGGGAACGATGAAAAGTGACAAATACAAGGAAAGGGTTAGCATAGGCACCACTGTGTCCAAAAGTGGCATTTTCCAGCAGGATCTTGCTGCATGAAACACTTCCAGAAAAATGCTGACATTCTTCGAAGAGCTAAGCGTTCAAAATTACCCGGGAAACTCTCCTGACCTCAACCCATTGAGAATCTATGGACAAAAACCCAAACCCAGGATGTGAAACAGAACTGTTCAATTGTGGAGAAGCTAATTGCTGCTGTTATTAGGACCTGGTGCCACGACGAAGAACTTGCCAAAATATTATTTGTGTTCAACATTGGTGGATTCACGCCAAAGTGTAGCAATGCTTAAAAAAGAAAAAGACAGTCATATCTCTTATTGAATCAATTATCTTCATATCATTGCCGTAAATTTTTTTTTAAATAAACATTAATTTTCAAAATGTCTTATTTCATCACTGTCAAAATTAATATACACTCTACAAAGTTGTGATCGTGGAAGCTGCAATGAGCCCGTAGGCCTTTAATATCTGCCTCTTGCATCACACACACACACACAAAATACACACACCATGTGCATATCGACACGTGGCTTTGACACATGGTAACAAACAACCCTTCTCTTCTCTCTCTCTCTCTCTCTCTCTCTCTCTCTCTCTCTCTCATAAAGATAGCACCCCGTAATATGACCGTCGGAGCTTGCATAAATCTGGGACGCCGTCAGGTGTCGCTAAGAACGGATTATTATGTCACAGCTACGGGAGTTTGACACTTACCGTGGGGGTCCCGGCACCCCATCCAACCATCCACCCTCAATCCAGAGGTACAGGGAGCAAGCCTCAACCCAGGTCACTATCATACTATACCCTTTACCATTACCTTAAATATCCTCTGCAATAATACTACTATCAACTCCACCATCACTCCAACCCACAACACTCTCATCACCATTACCATCACTATAAAAATCAGTAAACATTAGTAACACTATCAACATCACTTAGTTAAAACCCAAAATAAACATTATATATATATATATATATATATATATATAAATAAAAATTAATTATTTATAATACAAAATAAAAAATGAAAACTGAATAATAAGTTAAAAAAAAACACAAAAATTTAAAAAAAAAAAAAAAAAAAAAAAAATATACATCATTCGTTAAAATAAACTGTAGCCAGCCAATTGTTGATGTATCCTGGTGGCTAAAGTTATTGATTTTAAGTCCTTCAATTCATGGGGTCCTCCTATCAATCTCAACTCTCAGAGTAAATTTCAGCGAAATGTTTTGTTGACTGTTGTCTTGATCGAGGCCAAGTGCAAAGTTGTCCTAATCAGTGAATTATTCACTGTTAGTCAATAACTATACCTGGAAAAGTGCTAAGTTGACTCTAAAACGAAAGTTGCGTTGGCATGGATGGGGTTCCTGCCCGACAAGTAAACTATCTTGAAAATAAGATAATTCAGTGAAACTAGTAAAATGTATTTACAACGACTCTATATAATGAAATAACTTTATAATTTCCGGGTTCAGATGAAAATCTAACATTGTTGGGAAACTTGGCTACATTGTTGGGTAGACTTGGCTTCATTGTTGGTTAGACTTGGCTACATTGTTAGGTAGATTTGGCTACATTGTTAGGTAGACTTTAATTGTTGGGTAGATTCAAATTTTTGTTAGGTGACTTGGTTTAATTGTTAGGAACTTTTAATTGTTGGGGAACTATCACATTTTTTGCATTTGCCCCAGACCCGGAAATTATTCCAGGGAAATGAATTAGCAGGTCAAAGGGAGGTATTCCCCCCATACAGTTTAAAAGAAATGCACAGGGGGTGTAAACTGGAGAGGGGTACTGAAATTGTAGTGGGTTTCCCCGGTCTTGCCCTTCAGCCCGGATCTTCTCCAGGGGTGATCGGGTATGCCAGTGGTAAAACCACCCCCTCTGGTTTCACGGGCTGCCACCCTTCGGAATTTGGTCGTTTTAAGAGAAAATTTTCCCCACGTGTGTCGTGTTGGGCCGTATACACTGATATTTTTATTCCATCACAGTGAAAAAATTCTTCCATTTGGTATGATCACCAAATTGTGGTTGAACAGTCATAGCTCCTGGCCCCGCCTCTTCACTGGCCCCCCCACTGGGTCACTCCCCCTCCCAATGAGTTTTTTAAACCTTTTTTGAAGCAATGAAGGGGATCCTGCCTCCACTAATCATTTCCCCAAAAACTATTCCATTTCCCCACCACTCTGTGACTGAAGAAATACTTCCTAACATCCCTGTGTTTCATCTGAGTCTTCAACTTCCAACTGTGCCCCCCTTTTTGCTGTGTCCCATCTCGGGGAAATTCTGTCTTTTGTCCACCTTGTCAATTCCTCCCGTATTTTATATGTCGTTATCATGTCATCCCTATCTCTCCTGTCCTCCAGTGTCGTCAGGTCGTTTTCCCCCAACCTCTCCTCGAGGACATCCCCTTTGCTCCGGGACTAGTCTTTTTGCAAACCTTTTCACTTTTCAGTTTCTTTATGTGTTTTGGGTAGGGGGTAGGTTCCCAAAATGGGCTGCATACTCCAAATGGGGCCCAACGTACACAGTGTACAGGGGGCCTGAACGATTCCCTTTTTAAGATGTCGGGAAGTTTTTCTTAGGTTTGCTAGGGGGCCCATAGCTGCAGCAGTTATTTGGGTTTATGTGCGCCTCAGGAGAGTGTTTTGGGGTTATACCTTTACCCAAAAATCTTTTTCCTTGAGGAGGTTTTTAGTCTCTGGCCCCCTATACTGTACTCCGTCTGCGGTCTTCTTTGCCCTTCCCCCAAACTTTTATAACTTGCACTTGGGGGATTGAACTCCAGGAGAATTGGGGACCAGGTTTCAGCCTGTCCAGATCCCTTTGTGTTCTGCCTGGGCCTCGTCCGATTGAATTCTTTTTATCAACTTTACACCCCTGCAAACAGGGGCACTTCGGAGGGTTTTTCCTTCCGTCATGTCGTTCACAAATACCAGAAACAGCACCGGTCCTAGGACTGGGCCCCTGTGGAACCCCCCTCGTCACCGGCGCCCACTTTTACACCTCGCCACGTACCATGACTCGCTGCTGTTCCCCTTTCCCGACTGGTATTTCCCCGAAAATTGGAGTCCCTTTCCCCGTTATCCCCGCCTGGTCCTCCAGCTTTTTCACTAATTTCTTGTGGAACTGTGTCAAACGCCTTTTTACAGTCCAAGAAAATACAATCTTTTCCCACCCCCCCCAAAACCCCTGTTGGCTATCGTTGATAAGCTCTTTTATGACTTTGCATATTTTTAAAGCCGTGACACTGGTCCTGTAGTTTAGTGCTTCATGTCTGTCAATTTATATAAAAATTTTGGGGCTACATTTGCTGTCTTCCATACCTCAGGTAATCTCCTGTTTCGATAGATTTTTGAATACTGTTGTTAGTGGTACACATAGGCCCCCAGCTTCCCTCTTTAGGACCCATGTTCTCCTGGGTCCTTGCCTTCTTCTTCCACCCCAGCACATTTGGGTTTTTGGGCCCTTCCGGGACCTTTGGGTAAACCTTTGGGCTCATCCTGGCTTTTTCATTTTTCCCTTGTTACCTTTTGGGGAAAAACCCCTTTTCAGTTTCCCGCATATTGTTGTCACATATTCCATCATCTGTTTACTGATTTCCCCTGCCATTTCCTCGGTCCCATTAAACCCCGTTCGGGAAGTTCTTCATGCCCGCGTAGTCCCCTTTTTTGAAATTTGGCTTCATTCGCCCGGGCCCCTTTTCCTGTTCCCCTCCATTTGTAACCCCACGTGAAATTCGAAGCTTAAAACCTTTTTTCGTAGGACAATCCCCTTTGCTCTGGGACTAGTCTTGTTGCAAACCTTGCACTTTCTCTAATTTCTTGACGTGCTTGACCAGGTGTGGGTTCCAAACTGGTGCTGCATACCCAGTATGGGCCTGACGTATATGGTGTACAGAGTCTTGAATGATTCCTTAGTGAGGTATTGGAACGCTATTCTTAGGTTTGCAGCCGCCCGTATGTTTCAGCAGTTATCTGATTGATTTTGCCTCAGGAGATGTGCTCGGTATTATACTAACCCCAAGATCTTTTTCCCTGAGTGAGGTGTGTGTGTGGTCGTTATCAGTGTTTGGATCGTCAGGACTTCACTAGTGGATAAACTAGGTGGATAAACTAGTGGATTAACTAAAAGATTTAAGAGTAAACACTCGTTGATTCAACGCCAGGCAGCACATTGGCACAGGAGCCTTAGTAAACAACTCAGTATTGTCTTTGTTCAGGAACTTAATCACAGGTAAACAAACCGGATGCTAACTTACAGGTAAACTATCTGGTTGTTGATCACAGGCAACCCCTCCGGATGTTTACATCGTACCGTCCCCTGAGAGGAGAGTCACTAACAACCTCCCCAGCGTGACTTAACAACCTCGCCAGAGTGACTTAACAAGCCACCAGCAACAATAAATTCGTGAAGGTATTGAAAACTTGCTCTAATGGTTAGTTAAGGACCATCTGTGATACGTATCTTGATTCAGCTTTTTTGGAACACGAAGAGAGAGAGAGAGAGAGAGGTTAGTATTTTTTATTTTTAATATTTACTAATAAATAGCCATGACGAAAGCAAAAGACCAAACAATAGCTGAAGTTAGGCTTGTATACGTTGTACACGTACTTGTAGAAATAAAGATTATTATTATTAATTATTATTATTATTATTTGCTTGGTAAGAGTCATTCTCACTCAGTAATACAATAACTGTGAAGGTTTTATTGGAAATTTATAAGTAATGTCTATTTTGAAATTAAAAGCAAGGGGGAAAAAAAGATGTCTTTCTTCTGATAAAAAGCTCTTGTTAATTTACCTAATACATTCGTACTCTTTTTTCCCCCCTGACAGAATATTGTGAAAGAGTTTTACCAGAGTAGCGTTTTACCTCACGGGAAGCTCTCCACCATGGGTGTTGGTAACACATTTTTGCAACATTGAAGAATAATTCTGTTAAGGAGGTTTTGATTCGGTTTAAGTCACTCTCTGCTGCAACTTGGGTTGCCTTCTGAGAGAGGTATTGGTGGGTTTGTCACTGTTCAGTTCTGAATCCCCCTATTTAATACTGAATCCCCATATTTAATGTTGAATCCCCCTATTTAATACTGAATCCCCTATTTAATGCTGAATCCCCCTATTTAATGCTGAATCCCCCTATTAATACTGAATCTCCATATTTAATGCTGAGTCCCCCTATTTAATACTGAATCCCCCTATTTAATCCTGAATCCCCCTATGTAATATTGAATCCCCCTATGTAATATTGAATCCCCATATTTAATACTGAATCCCCCTATTTAAAACTGAATCCCTCTATTTAATACTGAATCTCCCTATTAAATATTGAATCCCCCTATTTAATCCTGAATCCCCCTATGTAATATTGAATCCCCCTATGTAATATTGAATCCCCATATTTAATACTGAATCCCCCTATTTAAAACTGAATCCCTCTATTTAATACTGAATCTCCCTATTAAATATTGAATCCCCCTATTTAATACTGAATCCCACTATTTAATACTGAATCCCTTGTCTTATATACGGGGTAAAATCCTGAGACGAGTCATTCATTGAATTTACTGCAGGCTTATATTACAAAGACAAAATAATTTAAATATATATTTATGGTTTTTTTTTTTGATAGGGGAATATTTTTTTTTATTTGTATACAGATGCTAATTACTTAAACTAGCTCATTATGTGGAGCTGTGCAGATGCCAGCCTTTTGAATAAGCGCCACAGAGATCAATGTAACATCTTAGAGAAACTGAAATTGCCTCTGTTGGTGTCACTCTGAACGTGGGTGATACATGTTTTCTCTCGGTAATCATGCTGGAATAGCGAGGTGGTAGGATGATTGTAGCATCTAGCAGGATGGCTACTGGAAGGAATGGGAGCAATTAGCACATCGGACAGTGTAGCGAGACTCATGAGTGACCCGTCAGTGATACAGTGAAGACAGTTTAGAGATATCGGATATACGAGGAGGTGGATAACTGACGGTAATGAAGTATCGCTACCAAAATGACCGAGTTGATCAAATACGTGACATAGACTTCCACAGATAGAGGAAATAAAGTTAAGCAGAACTCAGCTAGACCTTTTTCTTTGGCCAAGGTCATGGCAACCTATCAGATCCCTCGAGGTTCTGCTGGTTCGCTCAGAACGCTGAGGTAGGGAAGAAAACAAACACGCATCTGTTACCATCACAGGTGGTTCAAGTACTCGTTAAGTTGAAGGTTTTTAACACAGGCGAGAAAAAGTAAAGTGTCCCTTTTTAAGATAAAAATATAACACTACAAAATAAAGACGGGAAAAACCCCGTTAAAAAAAATGGACACAAAAACACAGAGGAATGAATACTGACGATCGTCGGAGTCTTAAGTCAAGCATTCCCATGAAAAAAAAGACTCAACATTGACTGGAACAATAAACAAATAACCCGCACATTGAGAGACGACGTTTCGGCCCGATTTGAACCATTTACAAAGTCGGTGGTGAAACGTCGTAAGCTTATTTTGCGTATATGTGGGTTATCTGTTAGACTGCCTTAGATTGGGAGCTCCCGATCCCCAAAAACCCCCAAAATATAATAATAATATCTTTATTTCTACAAGTACATGTACAAGGTATACAGGCCTAGCTAACATCAATGACATACTACTATATAAAAAACCCCTTGTTATGCTAGCATTTCGGGCCCAAAATTTGGGCAGGTTTTTCCCAGGATGCAACCCACACCAGTCGACTAACACCCAGGAACCCCATTTTTTTATGGGCGAACATGGACAGCCGGTGTAAGGAAAAACGCCCCGTGTTTCACCCCCGCCAGAACCCGAACCCGGACACTCACCGTGTGAAGCGAGAGCTTTTGCCACCCAGGCCCCGGGGGGTTTGTGTGAAAGGGGGCCAGGCGGTGATGGAGGGGCATTCCCCGGAACATGCGCTCCAGCACCCCATGCTACCTGGGTGAGGAATCAGAAAATGTGGAACATCTGGGTATCTTTATTTTTAGACGTTTCGCCCTTAAAGGGGTTTATCAGTCAAATTCAAGGACATAATTGGAAGACAGTACAACTATATACCAAAAAAATAGGAATCGTCCCTCAAATTTTAGGTAAAAAAAAATATTTCCTATAAGATAGTTAATTTTCCTGAAAAAAAAAATAATCTAATAAAACCAAAAACCCAAAATGGATTCCACAATAAAGATCATGCCTGGTCGACTTAACTTTAAATTTCAATTTTTTTAAAAAATGGGGTGGAAAGGTTCCATCAGCTGTTATTCAGTGTATTTAGATTTCCTGAAGGTTATCAGTGAGGTCGCCCACTGTCGACGGGGTTTAACAATAAAACTTTATGCCAGTTTGTACTGGAGTTTGTACTGGCAGTTTGTACTGGCAGTTTGTACTGGCAGTTTGTGCCCAGTTTGTGACTGGCAGTTTGTGACTGGCAGTTTGTGACTGGCAGTTTGTGACTGGCAGTTTGTGACTGGCGTTTGTGACTGGCTGCCCGTTTTTGGTGGGTCCCATAAAGTGGGGCCCCCAGGGATTACTATTTACCTACCTCCTGGAGTCTACCTGCCTGGAGGGAGTTCCGAGGGTCAATGCCCCCGCGGTCCAGTCCTTCACCAGGTCTCCCGGTAGATCGGGGCCGGGATAAACCCAGGCTGTTACTACTGGGCATGTCCAACGGAGGAACCAGAGCCCGACTGGCGGCTGACTTTAGGTATCTGTCTAGCTCCTCTTGAAGGCAGTGAAGATCTATTGGAAATTTCCCCTCTTATGCCTGGGGGAGGGTGTTGAACGTCTTGTGCCCCGGGCCCTTTTTTGTTTTTTTAGTGTACTAATAGCTTCCCCACTTTTCATTAGGGTATATTGCACCGTCTGCCCCGTCTTTTGCTTTCATAGGGGTATTTTTGTGTGAAAATTTGGAACCAGTCTCTGGGTTATTTTTGTTGCAGATTATGATGTATTTTCTCCCCCCACTCCAGTGAGTACAGGTCAAGTGACTCAGAGCGTTCTCAGTAATTGGTTTTTTACGGAACTTACCTGGTCCAATTCTCTTCATAATTAGTAAATGATCTCAAATAGAATTAAAATCTAAGATAGCAAAATTTGAAGATGATACCATATTGTAAAAAAAACAGCATCCAAAAAAAATTGAAGATTGAGTGATGTGGGCAGGAACATGCGAGATGAGTTACAATATCGACAAGTTCAAGAATGTAACTTGACTCACGAAATCGTATTGCACGATTGAAACAAACCAAACGGGTGGGGGTTTTAACCCGCTGTCAGAGAGTTCAGAATCCCACCGTCGCAAATCACTGGCCCAGGGGTTACGCGACGGTCTGATTGATTTACCCGGGGGAAACCCCTGTATGGGTTTTAAAAGTAATGTTTTTGAGTATAACAATCTCAAACATGAATCAAAGTCTTAGAAATAAGTGTAAAAAAACCATGGAGTAATAAGCAACGACAACAAAAGTACCAAACAATATCTAACTGCTTACAGTGCTAAAAAATCTAGGTTTCATAGCTAAAACTTTGATATTGAATGACTTTGACATACTCGAGCATAAAAACTATTGGGGCTGAATGAGTCCTCTCCGGAAACAAAACACAATTATAGCAAAATTGAATAAATCCCCTAAAGGCGTCAGTGCAAAAAAAAGTTTTTAAAACCCCTAACAAAACCAGTAAAGAACTTAGAAAATACAATTAAATAATACATGTCCAGTTGAAAAGTTGCGGGCCTTCAAGAAGTTGCTGACCCTTTCAAAATTCTGAGCCTTCAAAAGTTGCTAGAGCCTTCAAGTTGCTAGACCCTTCAAGAAGTTGCTAGCCCCCAAGAAGTTGCTAGAGCCTTCAAGAACACTTGCTCAGTAAATCTGTCAGTCAACATTGCCGAGTCACCCCAAATCGTTTTATTTGTCGAAAAAGCGTGAGAATGAGTTAGTAACCAGTAAGGTAAGGGTACGTGGAGAGGACAGGAGCGAGATGTTGCCAGGGACACTCATACCTCACCCAGCCACTCACTAACAAACATCAAACCTTCACGCTGTCGGGACATTCAATAGACGGGGGGAATCTGAAGTCAACAGATTCTGATGTTTGTTAGTTTTCCCATCAGGGATTAGTTGACAACGAGGCAACCCAAATCAATAATAGTAGTGGTAGATGTGAGGACTGTGATAGTCACAGTAGAACCACTGCACAGTTCTGTGGTGATAATGGAGTAACACTAGTAGTTTCGGGAGTAATAATTTTCTAATTTAGTATAGGTAGTTTGCCCTTTCCATCCATTCCATCTCTACTGTGAATTTAAATGCCATCTTTTCAATATGGTATGGTAGTTTTTCTTCCTGATTTCTTATTGGCAGTGGCTGGAGGGAGTAGAGGGTGGGAGAGAGCCTTCTGCTTTACCATCCTTGTTTCATACACCTAAATAATACACGATAGCCCTCAATCTGGATAGAAATAGATAGTTCCTTTCAGTAGACAGGCTCAGTGTGGACGTCCTAGTACTCTGCTCGCATCTCTCTCTCTCTCTCTCTCTCTCTCTCTCTCTCTCTCTCTCTCTCTCTTCTATCTATCTATCTATCTATCTATCTATCTATCTCCAGTTGTCATAACATTATTTTTTCCTTCCTCCTCTTTTATCAGTTTAATCTTTATCCAGTCATTTTCCGTTCTCTCTGACCTTCCTGTCTAGTTCCCTTCCTCTCCCCTCCTCTCAACCCCTCACTTCCTTCCTCTCCCTCTTCTCCTCCTTCCTCTCCCCTCTTCTCTCCCCACACTTACTCAGCAGTTGTAGCTGCCTCCCCACAGTTTTCCTCTCCCCACATTTCCCCACCAACTCATCTTGCTTCCCTCCCCTTTTAATCCCCTTCTCCTTCTCTCCCTTTCAATTCTCTCCCTTTCCTTTCTTTCCCCTCCCCTTCCCCCAGACCTTCCTCTCTCTTCCCCTTTCAACATTCTTCCATTTTTACTCATCCCTTTCTGTCTCTTCATATTATATTCTCCCCTCCCTCCCTCCCCATTGACATTCCCCCCTCCCTCCCTTCCCATTGACATTTCCCCTCCCTCTCTATTCACGTTCTCCTTTCCCTCTCTATTGATATTCTCCCTCCCTCCCTTTTTCCCCCTTGGGATATTATCCCCCTCCCTACCTCTAAATTGATATTCTCCCCCCTCCATATTAAAATCCTTTTTTTCCTCCCCCCCTCCCCCCCCCTCTCAATTGATATTCTCCCTCCTTCCCAGTTACCTTCCCATTTCCCCTCTTTCTATGCTCTCTATCCCCCCCAAAAAAAAGTTTATTCCCGTTTAATATCTACCCTGCTACTCCCCCCTCCCTTATTCTCCCCTCATCCATCCCTTCTACCTCATCTAGCCCCCCCTCACCCCCCCCTCCCCCTCCCTTCCCCCCCTCCCCCCCCTCAGAGAACAGGAAAAAAAGGTGGTAACATGAAGCCCTCGGCCATTGTGGGAGTTGTCCATCAGGTCCTTTAATCCCTCATGCTCCCTCTCCCTTCCCCTCTCCCCCCCCTCTAAGGCTGTAACTCTCTAAAAATCAGGGTGGGATGTGGCAGACAGTCCATGAGAGTGGAGCATACTGAGCTGAGTTGCCCCCGTTTTTTTTTACGGTTCAACGGGGTTCTCATTAAGGTTAAACACGTTCTCAGTTGCGGGGGTTTAATGCATGGTTCTCAGTTGCAGATTTAATTTATGGTTTCCCTTGCGGGTTAAATTATGGTTGTACATTGTACGCTTGGAAACAATATCATTCACCGTCTCTTCCTCCCCACAGTAACAATCTGGTTGATCAGGCCCTGATCCACTGTGAGTCCTGGTAAAGGCCGGGGCCCGGGGGGAGCATTGCCCCCCGACGAGGGAAGACATCAATGGTGTGGGTATCAATAATCTTCCGCACACTATAACCCCTCATCTATAGTTTCCTGGTATCTGGACTCTAGCCAACAGTCTCAGCGGGTCCTCGGGAATCCTCTTGTCTAAAAATGTTTCTAATGCAGCAATCATAACGGGCCCTTTTATATTCCTGATTTGTGCGTGGCATCTCCGTACTGGCAGTGAACCCTTTTGGTAATGGGACACTGTAGGATGGGATCTCCAGACTGGCAGTGAACCCTTTTGGGAACCTCACTTTCTGGAGGAATTTGACTGTCTTTGTAAAAAGAATGTTAACACAGTCATGTGGTTTTATGATACGCACACCCCTGCGGATCTTGACTGCCCAAAATATCCAAGTCAGACCCCAACTCGTGTGGGTTATTTGTGTATTTAAGTAGGAGTAGCTGGGTGGATGATGTAGGGGGTGTGAAGCGGTAAAAGTACCTGTTCTCTGTCAGATATTGGGTCCCGGAGCAACTGGTTTGACATCCAGCTCCTTACCTCACGAAATCGTTAACGTGATTGAAAGAAACCACGGTCTTGGTCCCCCACCGTTCCGTGGTTTACCCAGCTCCTTGTTCTCACTTTTGCCTTCTGTGTGTTCGCCTGTATCTAAAATTCCCTCGTTTTAAGCGGCGTCCCTCTGGTTACAGCTGTACTGATGTCATGACATCATGGAGGTGAATTGTGATCCCTCGCTCTTTTGCTGTTCCTCTTTCAGGATTTGCTGGATTTGGGTGACTGCTGAGCTGGGGGTTCCCCTCTTGTTACCTGGGCGGGGTGTTGACCCTCTTGTTCCCTGGGCGTGGTGTTCCCTCTTGTTATGGGCGTGGTGTTGCCCCTCTTGTTACCTGGGCGTGGTGTTGACCCTTTTGTTACCGGGGGTGGTGTTGACCTCTTGTTACCTGGGCGTGGACCCTCTTGTTACCGGGGCGGGTTTTACCCTCTTGTTACCGGGGCGTGGTGTTGACCCTCTTGTTACCGGGGGTGGTGTTACCCTTTGTTCCCTGGGTGGTGTTGCCCTCTTGTTACCTGGGCGGGGTGTTGACCCTTTTGTTACCTGGGCGTGGTGTTACCCTCTTGTTACCTGGGCGTGGTGTTGACCCTCTTGTTACCTGGGCGGGTGTTCCCTCTTGTTACCTGGGCGGTGTTGCCCCACCTGGGCGTGGTGTTGACCCTCTTTTACCTGGGCGTGGTGTTGCCTCTTTTACCTGGGCGTGGTGTTCCCCTCTTGTTACCTGGGCGGGGTTTTGACCCTCTTGTTACCTGGCGTGGTGTTGCCCCTCTTGTTACCTGGGCGGGTGTTACCCTCTTGTTACCTGGGCGTGGTGTTGCCCCTCTTGTTACCTGGGCGTGGTGTTCCCTCTTGTTACCTGGGCGTTTGACCTCTTGTTACCGGGGCGTGGTGGACCCTCTTGTTACCTGGGCGTGGTGTTGCCCCTCGTTCCCGGGGGCGGGTGTTGACCCTCTTGTTACCTGGCGTGGTGTTGCCCCTCTTGTTCCCCGGGGTGTTGACCTCTTGTTACCTGGGGTGGTGTTGCCCCTCGTTACCTGGCGTGGTGTTGCCCCTCTTGTTACCTGGGCGTGGTGTTGACCCTCTTTTCCGGGCGTGGTGTTGATCTTTTTACCGGGGCTGGTGTTGACCCTCTTGACCGGGGCGGGGTTTATCTTTTCCTGGGCGTGGTGTTGACCCTCTTGTTACCTGGGCGTGGTGTTGCCCCTCTTGCCGGGGTGGTGTTACCCTCTTGTTACCTGGGCGTGGTGTTGACCCTCTTTTTACCTGGGCGTGGTGTTGACCCTCTTGTTACCTGGGCGTGGTGTTACCCTCTTGTTACCTGGGCGTGGTGTTGCCCTCTTGTTACCTGGGCGTGGTGTTGCCCCCTCTTGTTACCTGGGCGTGGTGTTACCCCCCTTGTTACCTGGGCGTGGTGTTGCCCCTCTTGTTACCTGGGCGTGGTGTTGACCCTCTTGTTACCTGGGCGGGGTGTTGACCCTCTTTTACCTGGGCGTGGTGTTGACCCTCTTGTTACCTGGGCGGGGGGACCCTCTTGTTACCTGGGCGTGGTGTTACCCTCTTGTTACCTGGGCGTGGTGTTGCCCCCTCTTGTTACCTGGGCG
>WNWK01035357.1:0-19822 GCA_009830355.1 Cherax destructor | reverse complement strand
TTGCTGTCATTGCTACCCACCTTCACACCTGTTGGCAACAACGCTGGTCTGACCTGATGAATAACAAACTTCATTCTATTAAACCGGTTATAGGTTTCTGGCCTTCTTGTCACCAATGTCGAGGTTGGGAGACTACACTCTCCCGTCTTCGCATGGCCACACTCCTTACTCACGGGTATCTCATGGAGAGGCTCCTGCCCTCTCTGTGAGCATTGTCAGGTTCCAGTGTCTGTTCGACATATTCTGCTGGACTGCCCACTCTATCAACGAGCACGCAGAATTTACCTCCAACGACGTCTTGCCTGCGGCCCTTTCTTTACCTTCCCTTCTTGCAGATGGACCCTCCTTTAATCCTGACTCTTGTTGACTTTTTGACAGAAAGTGACTTACTACACAAACTCTGAAGATTATACCTCTAGCACCTCCCTCAGTCCCTTCTACCTTGATCTCTTGCTACCCTCCACCCCTGCACTATCCACCGTCATGCTGCACTCCATACCCTACTAATCATCCATCTCCCTCTTACAACCCACTCTCCCTGCATCCTACAATAACCTGCAGCGCTGTATAACCCCTGTGGTTTAGCGCTTCTATTTGATTATAATAATAATAAACCCATAGGATTATACAGCGCCTGTGGGAGGGAGGGGATGGAAGGTATTCAGGCTTAATTTAGGGAACTGGAGCACAGATACAGTTCCCTAGATCAAGAGCTCCTCACCAGTGTCAAGGAACCTCCATTGTGGGGGAAGCTCGCAACCTGAATTTTGGCTCAAATCCAGGAGCAAAAAATCGACTGAGCGACGGCTTGTATCATGAAAAACTCGCATGGTGGGGCACTCGTAAGCAGAGGTTCCACTATATATGTAACCCCTGTGGTTTAGCGCTTCTATTTGATTATAATAATAATAATCCACTGTATAAGAAAAAAAAAAAAAACAAATCAAAGCTGAAGTGGTTGAGACTCTTGCCTCTCTTTTATGGTATGCCTACAATTATTTTTGCTGCTGTATCCTACCCCTAATCTCTTTGGCCCCTTTCCCTGCCAGTTTAAGGCCACAAAATGTGCAGTGGGTTAAAAAATATAGAATTTTAAGAGAGAATAATAAAATGTAAATCTTCAAAGCTATTTCTCGGATCAGGATAAAATCTTGGACTTAAGTGTTGTTTTACAATACAGTATAACAAAATTAATTGGTAATATATTCTTGTAATCCTTGGGAACTAAACTCATTCAGGTGAGATGATCAATAACCCTAATATTTACTTACACCTGTGATCACTGCAGAGGAAGGGAAATTCTTCTTTCTCTTTCAACACATCAGCCGTTTCCCACCGAAGCAGGGTGGCCCAAAAGAAAAACAAAGTTTCTCCTTTACATTTAGTAATATATACAGGAGAAGGGGTTACTAGCCCCTTGCTCCTGGCATTTAACCGCCTCTTATGACACGCATGTCTTACGGAGGAAGAATTCTGTTCCACTTCCCCATGGAGAAACAGTAATTACACCCACCAAGACAGCCACGACCGTACACCAGCTAGACGAGACCAAGCTGCCACACAGTTCAGCCACCGAGGAGAGGAAAGGGAGGAAGGGAAATTATTATATTATAATCAAATAAAGAGGAAGGGAAAGACATGGAAGCAATACAGATGATTGCAGCAAAAGCACATAAATTTACTGTGAAAATAGGGGCTTTTTTTAGCAAGTGTCCCAAAATCATGCTATTGGAAATACATAAGTGTGTATTCCACACCATCAGAAGATTTAGAGCTACTGAAATAGAGAAGTAACATGAGAGCAAGATGAAAAATGCTCAAGGAAGAGGGATGTTTCAAGTACAGTGGAACCTCGGTACTCGAACACTTTGTTCGGTAGTCGACCGTTTGCTCAGCACTTGATCAAACAAACACGACCTGCCAGAACTTCGCTGTAAACTATTTTTTTTTTTTTTTTTTTTTTTTTTTTTAACATTATGGCCTACAAGACTAGTGATAACAGCCAACCAAAACGAAAATTGGTTGGGAAAAATCTGGTCGGTACTTAAACAGCCTTCTGGAATGAATTAAGTTCGAGTACCGAGGTTCCATTAAAAGGTTCTTGATACAAAGAATTGGAACTATCCTCCCTGTCCTTAGATCGATCTGATTACCCTCCATTTCCTTGGTGTTGTATGACCCCTATGGGTTTAACTCTAACCCCCTCACCTTGTCGGTTTAGCGCTTTCTTTGATTATAATAATCATCTAACCCCCTCATCCCCAGTGAAAGTAATAACACTAATAGTGAATAAAGCATGAATCATAATACATTTATAAGAAATGCTAAACCCATAGGGGTCATTATTATTATTATAATCAAAAGAAGCGCTAAACCACAAGGGTCATACAGTACAGCAGGGCAGGGCAGGATGCAGTGATAATGGGTAGTAAGAGGGAGAGGGACGATTAGTAGGTTATGGAGTGCAGCGGGTCAGTGGATAGTGCAGAGATAGAGGGTAGTAAGAGATTGAGGTAGAAGGGACTGAGGGGAGTGCTAGAGGCATAATCTTCAGAGTTTGTGTAGTAAATCAGTTGCTGTCAAAAAGTCAGGATTAAAGGAGGGCCCATCAGCAAGAAGGAAGGTAAAGAAAGGGCAGCAGAGCGAAGACGATGTTGGAGGTAAATTCTGTGTGCTCGTTGATAGTGGGCAGTCCAACAGAAAGTGGCGAACACATACTGGAACCTGACAATGCTCACAGAGGGGACAGGGAGCCTCTCCATGAGATACCCGTGAGTAAGATGAATGTGGCCGATGCGAAGACGGGAGAGAGTAGTTTCCCAACCTCAACATTGGTGACAAGAAGAAGGCCAGAAACCTATACTCGGTTTAATAGAATGAAGTTTGTTATGTAGCAGGTCAGACCAACGTTGTTGCCAACGGGTGCGAAGGTGGGTAGCAATGACAGCAAAATAGTCCGTAAATGGAACACCTCTATATGAAACTGGTGGTTTAGCGCTTCTATTTGATTATAATAATAATATATGAAACTGGAAGGTCATGTACTGCTGACCGCGCAGCAGTGTCTGCCTGTTCATTGCCCTGTACGTCAACATGACCAGGGATCCAACAAAAAACAATATCTTTGTGTTTGCTAGAGATACGGCATAACCAAAGTTGGATACGAAGAACTAGGGTGAGGTGTATCAAATTTTTGGATTGCCTGTAAAGCACTAAGAGTGTCTGAAACGACCACAAATGGTGACACAGGCATAGATGCATACGTCTCCTACAAGAATTGCATACAATTCAGCCGTAAAATGCTAGCCGAGGATAATATAGGGGTCATTAATGGGAGTTAATCAGGCTAGAGCTATTAGGAAGTGTAGCTCCAATTCCTCTGATGAAGAGCCCTTCACTAGCAGCATGACACCCACAAATCACAGCAGAGATGGAAGACTTGGATCTCTGGGACTTTGCAAGATAAGAGGGAAGTGTAATTAGCAGTGGACAGCAAAGATAGGTAGATTTACATTTCTGTGGCTGGAACATTCACAATTAATCCAAAATTTAGAGAGGAAATTTTAAACAATGCTTTAGCCCATCCTGGACCATTAGGTGTAAGAAGAATCCCAAGAACAAGTCAAAGTCATGTGTTCAGAAAATTAAGAGTATTTGACAATGTAGGCTAGTCCCTAAATCAACATACGTTATGTTCCTAAGGCCCCTCAAGGAAGATGCCTTTATGTTGGTGAAGGTTCTGGATCAGAGGAAATGGACTTGTACTCTCCTTCCTTGGATCAAACCTGAATTCCTTTTATCCCCCAGGTAGTGTATGGCCTCCTATGGGTTTAGGGCTTCCCCAATTAAAATGATGTAAAATGTTCGTATGAGCCTCACGAGTGTAATTTGCAAATACAAAATTGTCTGTATAATCAATTTAAGATGTGAATTCATTTTGTGTTTCAGAGGACATCTCTCACTAAATATTGCTTTCTGGTTAATAATGACATTCATAAAAAATGACCAGAAAGCAGAGTCATTTGGGCATGGAAAAGCCAGCAAATTTTCCCATGCTAAGGTGTTAACTTATAGAATAGGATGATTAAATGGGTATATAAATCAAGGATGGAAAGGAGAGGATAGCAGTTTTCCCAGGAAGGGTTGGAGGGATGGGATTAAGGATGTTTTGGGCTTAACATACAAAATGATTTGTATGAGCAGCGTAGATTGGGGTAAGTGGGGAAAAGTGTTCTTATGGCTTGATGTGCTGTTGGAGTGTTAGACAGGTAACATTTAAGAAGGGATTTGGGTAAACCACTAAGTTAGACTTGAATCCTAGAGGTGGGAAGTACAGTGCCTGCAGCCTAAAGAAGGGATAGAGATGTTGTGTTTGGAGGGTCATTTGAACTGTGATGTCAGTGCACTTCAGGCAAAACAGCTATTCAGTGAATGAACTTTGAATGCATTTTCCCTTTTTTGGGGCCTCCATACCTTGGTGGGAGAATCAATACTATTTGTGACATGCATTGAAGTAAAAACCATGTTTGAGGGTCACGTTTACATCATGAATAAGAAACAGAATCCAATGGGCAAGAAGGGCTACCTAGGATTGTAGTGAGGAGGTGGTCGAGGAAGGTCAGAATGATACATAAAATAATTTAAGTACCCATAGAGGCAGAGCAAGATATTTCACCAAGTATCAATAGACAAAGCAATTGTAATATAGTACAAGGTGCTATGAAAAAGTTACCAGACTCTACTCAAATTTTCACTCTCATGGGTGAAAAATGGTAGAATGAAAGGGAGTAAAGCAGGTGGAACTGACGGGATCATGACAGAAATGTTAAAAGCAGAGGGGGATATAGTGCTGGAGTGGTTGGTATTTTTGTTTAATAAATGTATGAAAGAGGGGAAGGTACCTAGGGATTGGCAGAGAGCATGTATAGTTCCTTTATATAAAGGGAAGGGGGATAAAAGAGAGTGTAAAACTTATAGGGGAATAAGTTTACTGAGTATACCAGGTAAAGTGTATGGCAGGGTTATTATTGAAAGAATTAGAGGTAAGACAGAGAGTAGGATTGCAGATGAGCAAGGAGGCTTTAGAGTGGGTAGGGGATGTGTAGATCAAGTGTTTACAGTGAAGCATATATGTGAACAGTATTTAGATAAAGGTAGAGAAGTTTTCATTGCATTTATGGATTTAGAAAAGGCATATGATAGAGTGGATAGGGGAGCAATGTGGCAAATGTTGCAAGTGTATGGAATAGGTAGTAAGTTACTGAAGGCTGTAAAGAGTTTTTATGAGGATAGTGAGGCTCAGGTTAGGGTGTGTAGGAGAGAGAGGGAGATTACTTCCCGGTAAAAGTAGGTCTTAGACAGGGATGTGTAATGTCACCATGGTTGTTTAATATATTTATAGATGGGGTTGTAAAAGAAGTAAATGCTAGGGTGTTGGGGAGAGGGGTGGGATTAAATTATGGGAATTAAATGCAAAATGGGAGTTGACACAGTTACTTTTTGCTGATGATACTGTGCTTATGGGAGATTCTAAAGAAAAGTTGCAAAGGTTAGTGGACGAGTTTGGGAGAGTGTGTAAAGGTAGAAAGTTGAAAGTGAACATAGATAAGAGTAAGGTGATAAGGGTATCAAACGATTTAAATAAAGAAAAATTGGATATCACATTGGAGAGAGGGATTATGGAAGAAGTAAATGTTTTCAGATATTTGGGAGTTGACGTGTCAGCGGATGGGTTTATGAAGGATGAGGTTAACCATAGAATTGATGAAGGAAAAAAGGCGAGTGGTGCGTTGAGGTATCTGTGGAGATAAAAAACGTTATCCATGGAGGCAAAGAAGGGAATGTACGAAAGTATAGTGGTACCAACACTCTTACATGGGTGTGAAGTATGGGTTGCAAATGCTGCAGCGAGGAGGAGGCTGGAGGCAGTGGAGATGTCCTGTCTAAGGGCAATGTGTGGTGTAAATATTATGCAGAAAATTCGGAATGTAGAAATTAGGAGAAGGTGTGGAGTTACTAAAAGTATTTGTCAGAGTGCTGAAGAGGGGTTGTTGAGGTGGTTTGGTCATTTAGAGAGAATGGATCAAAGTAGAATGACTTGGAGAGCGTATAAATCTGTAAGGGAAGGAAGGCGGGGTAGGGGTCGTCCTAGAAAAGGTTGGAGGGAGGGGTAAAGGAGGTTTTGTGGGCGAGGGCTTGGACTTCCAGCAAGCATGTGTGAGCGTGTTAGATAGGAGTGAATGGAGACGAATGGTTTTTGGGACATGACGACCTGTTGGAGTGTGAGCAGGGTAACATTTTGTGAAGGGATTCAGGGAAACCAGTTAATTGATTTAGTGGGACTTGAGTCCTGGAAATGGGAAGTACAATGCCTGCACTTTAAAGGAGGGGTCTGGGATAGTGACAGCTGGGACTATTCTCAATTGTCGTATCTGAGCGCCTCTGCAAAGACAGTGATTATGTATGAGTGTGGTGAAAGTGTTGAATGATGATGAAAGTATTTTCTTTTGGGGGATTTTCTTTCTTTTTGGGTCACCCTGCCTCGGTGGGAGACGGCCGACTTGTTGGAAAAAAAAAAAAAATAGATCACACTGTGTAGTACATTCCTTTGTAGCGTGGCGAGTTTCAATGGAGTCAGTCATTCTGTTGAGGTAAGGTATGTTGTCAACATGTTGCAGATTTTTGAGTAACAGACAGCACAGTGTGCGCGCGAGAGATTATGTTTCAAGCTCAGTAAAATGGCTAGTGAAACTCACATACTGCTTCAGCAAGCATTTGATGATAGGTCGAATACAGTGTTTTGGATGGTTATGTTGATTCAAAGCAGGACGAATGTCAGTTGAAGATGAATGCTCTGGTTGATCAATGTAAAAAAAAGACACCAACATGAAAAAGTGAGGAAATATTGTTGTCAGAGTCTCTGTTACACTGTAAGTGCTGTGGGAATTTCTTGTGGGTCATGTCAAAGCATTTTGACTTAAAATTTTAACATGAGATGAGTGGTTGACTCGAGACCAGAAAGACCATCGGTTTCTGGCCAAAAACAACATGGCAGTCATTCCCTACTTTCCAGATCTAGCCCCCCTTGACATTTTTTTTTCCAAAAATAAAAATGGCACTCAATGGGCGGCAGTTTAATGATGGGGAGGAAATTCAAGCAGAATTGCAGGCCGTGCTAGATGTCATTAGGAAAGAAGAGTTCCAGAAATGTTTTGAGAAGCAGCAGAGGTGCTGGGACCAGTGTATAGCCTCCCAAGGAGAGTATTTCTAGGAAATCAACTGCAACTACATGATTAGGTAAGCCTAAATTTTTTTTTGTGGAAGTCCAGTAACTTTCTGGAAATGCCTCATACCCTCTCCCTACCCTCACCCACCATCGAGCCCAACACGGGGAGGCACTAGGCACACTAACCACTGAAAGCTAAAAAGAGGTGCATGAGAGTAACCAGCAACAGGACGAAGAGGGTGCCCATTCTTGCTTTAATTTAGCCAAAAACACTTTCCCCAGTAGACTGACATTAGACTAAGTGACAAACCCTCCAGCCTCAAACCTAAACTCACCATTTGTGGAAGTACGCCATCCACAAGGTGAACCACCAACTAAAACCCAAGAGCCTAAGTATGGACAGCGAGAACACAAATGGATTGGCACTTAGACCACTACAAGACGGTAATTCAGGATCATCCGATATAAGGTCAACACAGAATTACCTATCTGATCCCTTTTCACTTGCCAAAGGGTCACAGCTCTAGATGGAAGCTTAACTTTCAGGAACTGTATTACACTTAGAGGTTTAGCACTTTTTTTTAATAATAACAATAACAATACTAAAAAACTTCCAGGCAACCAGAAACAAGGCATATACAGGTCTCTATGTATAGGTCAGCAGGGAACACGCAGAAACATGGTAGTCTGGATAATCAAACAGCCAAATTGGAAGTCTGGCCATGGACTTCCCATTTTCATTTGCAGTTTGGTTCTTTCTACCTAGTTTAGTACAACTTCAAATACAATAATAATGAATCACACAAAACACACTCACAAGATAGTAACAGGAAATAGAGCCAAAAAATCTGTTGAATTACTTCCAAAATCATATTGGAAATAAGACTTCTCAGTAGAGAGGATTTAATACTGTGAAGGGGGCTTTTGATCTAAGGAACTGACCCTATCCTCCTCTTCCTTGGATCAAACTTGAGTGCTTTCTATTTCTCCAGGCACTGTATGAATCCCCTACAGGTCCAGAACTCTCCCCATGAATATAATAATGAAAATAAGGGAGAATGCAAAATAATTTTAAACACTTTTTCCATGTACAACAGTATTCATGAAGAAATTTACATTTATCTGTGAACCTTTCCTAGGTAAATTATTTCTGAGTAAAGTATGGTAAAGGAAAACTAAACATGAATGATGAATTATAAAATTAAGGAAAGCTTGAAATTCATACCCTGTACATATGTATGGATTAGTGTACTTTTTTTTATTCTGGGTTACTATTAGCCATATACAGTGGTACCCCGAGTTTCGAACTTTCTTCGTTCCAGAATGCTGTTCAAGTGCTGTTACCAAGCAAATTTTTTCCCATAAGGAATAATGTAAATTAGATTAGTTCATTTCAGACCCCCAAAAATACACTTACAAAAGCACTTACAATAATAAACTTACATAATAGGTCGAGTTTTGAGGCGTTTGAAACTCGGGGTACCACTGTAGTTAGTATCTGATAATATAATATTGTACAATAGTTAAGAGACTTTTCAATGCTGAAATAATTCATGAGGCAAAAATAAAGAATAATTCCAAACCTTGTACTAAGTTCTTATACTGACCTAATTCAAAACCAGTTACAGTGGTCCCTCGGTTTTCGTTCATCTCCAAACTCAAACATTTATGTAAGTGTATTTTCGTAAGTGCTTTTGTAAGTGTATTTTTGGGGGTCTGAAATGACTAATCTAATTTACATTTGTCCTTATGAGAATAAATTCGTTCGGTAACGGCACTCAAACAGCATTCTGGAAATAATTTTCAACGAAAACCGAGGGTCCACTGTACACTTAAATTACAGTAAATTTAAATACCCTCATATTTGTTAATACAGTGGACCCCTGGTTAATGGCCTGCTCCAAACACTAACAATTATGTAAGTGTATTTTTGTAAGTGCTTTTGTAAGTGTATGTTTGGGGGTCCAAAAGGACTAATCTAATTTACATTATTCCTTATGTTAATAAATTCGTTCGGTAATGGCACTTGAACAGCATTCTGGAACGAATTATGGCCGTTAACTGGGGGTCCACTGTATATTAAAAATCACGTGCTAAACCTGAATGATTCATATAGATATGCCTTCCTTAAATAATCCATAACAGCTTTATCAAAACACTTGAAAGAGCACATACAGCATTTTCTAGAAACCTGTGTACAAACAGATGTACATGAGGTGTTATGTAAGCACCAACATAGGTCGACCTGGAAGCATTCTTGCATCTTTGCTCATATAGAGTGTGAAGGAATGCAAGAAATGAAATGAAATTTTTTTTTTACTTTATTCATCAATTATGATAGGCTCCACTCTTGCCATAAGTCATTTTAGTAACCAGTGGCATAGCCTCACAATAAGTCTTCTAATTAAGTTATTTTTTTACACTACGCTGTAATTATGCAGTTACTTTGCTGCGTTCTAACATAATTGAGGCTTAAATCATCTACAACACTTGTATCAAAACAATTTAAAGAAAACATACAGAGCATTTAGTGCTGAGTGCACTAATATAATTTTTTAGATGTATAGTACTCAGTTTAACAAAGCTTCTGACATGACCAAAATAATGGTGTTTAAGCATAGTACAGAACAGAAGAAAAAATTAATGCTACGAACGTTGATGACATCATTCAGAGCTTGAGCAAACGAAATATACTAAGAAATAATAGCGTGAGTCTTCTAAATACATTTTAAATAATAAAATAACCCATTTATACCAAAACGATTTCAAACTTTCTGTATATACTTATTGTTACTTTATAATAATCCTAAAATAAGACTAATTATAATGAAATTTTTTCAACTGCACTAACCAAACTCAAAATGGGATATTTTGTACATTTAGTGTTTATACACCATGAAAAAAGTATTTTTTATCACATATTCAAATGTGGTAATCACAGAATAAAATTTCTAGATGGTGTGGTCTTACAAGTCTTCAAGAGGCATCAGTTGGTGGAGGTCAGCTGTAGCTTTGTTCTGCGATGCTTGTACAAAACTACATATCCATCTACCAAGCCACGCATCTTCTCACTTTCAATTATGTCACCACATTCTGCTGTTACAACCTGTGGCAAAAATAGCAACATGAAGACTTATTAGGGAAAAAACTTTTATACAACACTCATACTGTAACAAACTTTCAAACCCAATGTTATTTTACTTAAGATAATCTCAGTTTTATATTGTCATCCTCCTTAACACTTGTTGCAATTTCATATCATCATATTGTCATTTAATTAACCCTTTGACTGTTTGGACGTATATATACGTCTTACGAGCAATGTTTGGACGTTATATACGTCTTACGAGCCAATGTTTCCGCGTATTTATACGCCTAAATTCTAGCGGCCTCAAATCAAGTGGGAGAAAGCTGGTAGGCCCACATGTGAGAGAATGGGTCTGTGTGGTCAGTGTGTGCAGTATAAAAAAAAAAATCGGGCAGCCAGTGGTGCATTGTGGGAAAGCCATTTCAGTAGTCCATGTTCAGCATGTCTAGCGGTAGAAATACCAGACTCCCAGCGAATCTGGGACTCTTCTCTTCCCCAGTGATAGCTCTAACACAGATGGAAGTGTCTCTGAAGATGAATTTCATGGTTTTGAGGAGTTTGTGACCGAAAGCAATGCCCAGGATACCAGAAGGAAGGAAGGAAGAAAGAAAGAAAGTAAGGAAGGAAGGAAGGAAAGAAGAGATGAGAGGAAGGAAGGAAAGAAGAGATGAAAGGAAGGAAAGAAGAGATGAGAGGAAGGAAGGAAAGAATAGATGAGAGGAAGGAAAGAAGGAAGGAGGAAAGGAAGGAAGGAAAGAAGAAAGAAAGAAAGGAAGGAGAGATGAGAGGAAGGAACAAAAGAAGTAAGAAAGGAAGGAGAGACGAGAGGAAGGAAGGAACAAAAGAAGTAAGAAAGGAAGGAAGGAAGAAAAAAAGGAAGGAATGAATGAAGGAAGAAAGGAAGGCAGGAAGGAAGAGATGAGAGGAAGGAAAGAAGGAAATAAGTAAGAAAGGAATGAAGGAAGCTAGGAAGGAAGTTGTGGGGAGAAGACATGGATCCCCTTTGTGTTGACAGGTTGACAGCAGTGAGGGTGGTGAGTAATGGTATAATATGTCATTTTGACAGCTGCCTTACCCTGACTCAGCAAATTTAGATGTCCATGCACACAACTTCAAGCGCTAAGGAAGTTGATGGAAAGTGTCCAGTCATTATATATGTGTATATCATAGAACAATAGGTTGGTAGGTAAGAGGTAGGTAAGTAGGTAGGCCAGTAGGTAGGCCAGTAGGTAGGCCAGTAGGTAAGCAAGTAGGTACGTAAGTAGGTAGGAAGGACTGTGGGGAAGAAGAGCTTGGGACCCCATGGGTGTTGACAGGTGAGTGATGGTATAATATGTCAATTTGACAGCAGTTGCACCCTGACTCAGCACATTTACAAGTCCACACACTCACAACAACCAGCTTCCAGAAGCTAAAATATCAGTTCTAAGAAGTGTCCAGTGACTATATATGCGTATATATAGAAACCAGAAGGAAGGAAGGAAGGAAGGAGATGAAAAGAATGAAGGACGGTATGAAAGGAAGGTATGTAGGTAGGTAGGAATGTAGGAAGGAAGGAATGTAGGAAGGCATGCAGGAAGGAAGGTTGGAAGGAAGGTATGTAGGAAGGAGGGCAGGAAGGAAGGTAGGAAGGAAGGCAGGAAGGAAGGTAGGAAGGAGGGCAGGAAGGTAGGAAGGAAGGCAGGAAGGAAGGTAGGAAGGAGGGCAGGAAGGAAGGTAGGAAGGAAGGTAGGAAGGAAGGCAGGAAGGAAGGTAGGAAGGAGGGCAGGAAGGAAGGTAGGAAGGAGGGCAGGAAGGAATGTAGGAAGGAATGTAGGAAGGAAGGAAGGTCGGAATGATGACCCAGACACAACAACCAGTTTCCAGAAGCATATAGCAGTTCTAGGCACGTGTCCAGTGACTGTGTGTATATATAGAAAACAGAAGGGAGAAAGGAAGGACGAGATGAAAGGTAGTAAGGAAGGAAGGAAGGAAGGAAGGAAGGAAAGAAGGAAGGAAAGAAGGAAGGTAGGTAGGTAGGTAGGTAGGTAGGTAGGTAGGTAGGTAGGTAGGTAGGTAGGTAGGTAGGTAGAAAGAAAGAAAGAAAGAAAGAAAGAAAGAAAGAAAGAAAGAAAGGAAGGAAGGAAGGAAGGTAGGTAGGTAAGAAGGTAGGTAGGTAAGAAGGTAGGTAGGTAAGAAGGAATGTAGGAAGGAATGACGACCCAGACGACCATCAACCTAGGATAACTACCTAACACAACTGCCTGCTGCTACTTTGAAGAAAACTGCTCAGAAGAGATGTTTTGTCTGTGCATATAAAAAAAAAAAAACACCCACAAAAATGCAGAGACACTCGTTTTATGTGTGAGGAATGTAAAACACCACTGTGCATGGAACCATGTTTCAAAGAGTTCCACAAGCTGCAGAACGTCTATGAACATGTCCAGTGACTGCACATTTGTATATATATTATAGAACATTAGTAATAAAGATTTTTTTGTATTGTTGGTTTGTGTAAACAAGTTTTGTAAACAATATAAAGATACTAACTAATGTTTATGCTATTATTGTGTTGCATACAACGAATGTATATATATACATTGCACCTTACCTTGGTCTCACAGGCCACATAAAGTTACGTAAAAAGAAAATAGTGAAAAAACAAGAAATCTATTAATGGAAGTAAACAAATGTTTACCGAGTGAGTGGCATTCCCGATGTTGCCATATCGCGCTCATTTTCTGCCAACTTTACACCTCCATATCTCGGTAAGTATTGATGGCAAAAATCTGCTTTTAGGACAAAAACAATCAGAAAAATAATCTTAACATTTTGATAAGAAAAAATAATTTTTTTTTTTCAAATATTTCCCGACATAGAATGACAGTTTCAGAAAGGGGTCTCCGACAGTCAAAGGGTTAAAATAGTATAGTATCATCATTTTGTTAATTTGAAATAAAATATATAACTAGAAGAAACTCAATAAATTTCTCTAGTATTGTTATTTTACTAGTATAGCATCAACATATTGTAATTTGAAATAATATATAACTAGAATAAACTCAATCAATTTCTCTAGTATTAAGTACTTAGTGAATAAGTCTTTAGAATAAGCCGCCCCTAATGCCATGGCATGCCAGTGGCTCTCCTTGCATTACAGTTTTATAATTGTAACTACCAATAACTATGTATAGTACTTGTAACTTGCATCAAAATAAAAATATTATTATTATTATTATTATAAAAAAATTGACTTGGCACTAATAAAAATATTGGTAAACCATTGCAAATTCAGCCTATCCTCCTAATCAAAGTCAGTATTTCACTGTGTCAAAGACACTAACATTTCCTGCATGTACAGTGTGAACTGGTCCACCCTTGCCATGATTATTAAGGACAAAGTACATTACTTGGAACATGTTATAGGATCTGCACCCATACATTCAACTATCACTGTGAAAAATATTTTGATGTTAACAACCAGTCTTAGAGAATGCCTTTTAGCCTTATACTAACCCAGGAGTCTATGGTGACTTAAAGAATCGATTAGGAGATAGTGCTTGTGAAGTGGAGCCATTTACTGCAACACATGGGTGGCTCACTAGGTTTAAGGCCAGAGCATATTTGTATGATTTTACAACTAGTGGGGAAGTGCTGACATAAAATTAGATGACAAGTTCACAAAAACCTTTGATGTTAATGTTACTAAGATAAAAATTACAGTTTAATGTAGAGGAGACTGACCTACTCTGGCATAAATCCTTGATAGGGCATATATTTCAAAATAGGAAAAATGTATGCCTTATTTTAAAGCAGCAAGGGATTGTGAAAAGAAGGCTTTAGTGAAAAGAAGGTTTAGTGGGACCTGATAAAGGTTGGGAGACAACACTCTCTCATCTTTGCATTAGACACACTCATCTAACTCATGGGTATCTCATGGAGAGGTGTCCTGTTCCACTTTGTGAGAATTGTCTAGTTCCTGTTTCAGTTTCCCATATTCTATTGACTGTCCTATCAACGAGTAAGCAGAATTTTCTCCGATGTCAGCACCGTTCTCATGCCCTTACTTTATTTTCTCTCCTTGCTGACGAACTCACCTTGACACAGACTCCTCTTCGACTTTTTGACAGTAACTGATTTATTACACAAACTTTGATCCTTCCTTTAGCACTCCTCACAGCCCCTCCCAGCTTTACCTTTCTTGTCATCTCCACCCTTATTTATCCTTAGATCCTGCATAAATTCTACCCTGCAGTGCTGCATGACCCTGGTAGGTTTAGCGCTTCCTTTTAATTATAATAATAATAATAATTTACATAGAACAAAATTTTGAACCAATAAAAAGTTGTTTGCAATACAGTGGACCCCGCCAACGAACGCTCCATATAGCGAACAAATGCTAACAATCGCTTTTCGCAAAATATTTTTCACGTAGGAACATTTACTCGTGAAACGAACCGTACCAGACCTTTCCGCCTGCCCCGCACTTGCACGTGAGATGGACAGGACACCAGTCAAGCGTTGTTTACACTTGAGAGAACATTACCCAGAGCACTCTTTCAAACATTCACAATACTTTTGTTGTGTTTATTGTTGGTTAAGTGATTGTCACTGTGAAATAAGTCACCATGGGTCCAAAGAAGCTTCACAAGTCGATAAAGGCTATAGCACCAGCCCCAGTGATAAAGTGTAGCAATGGAAATAAGTCACTCTGTCTTGACTTTTTGGGTTATCCTAGGTTTTCTACACATATGCTGCTATGTATGATAATCTATGTATAACTGGATTTGTGTATAGCTGAATAAACTTACATAAGTAAGTTAAGTGATTAATCAATAGAAAATGATGACACAAAACTTAACTTCTACAATGTTGAGATTATAGGGACACTGAGAAGAGCGCCGTCGTCGCCACCATCTCCTTATACCCAACAACACCAACACCTCCACCAGTCCTTATACCCAACAATAACACCAACACACACCCACCAGTCCTTCCAGATTAAATGACATGTTTTATTCATTCTAGAGTTTATATCATGTTTCTATGTTATTAATATTGTTTATTATGTCATATTAGATGAATTGTGCTAGATAAATAATCTGTAGAGTTGATATTATTGTCATATTGAAGGCCTATTTTGTCCTCTCTCCAAACAAACCTCAACCCAACAAGAGTCTTCAATAAAGGTAAAACTTATTTAACTGTTCATTTGTCCATTATAATTAGTGCTTTATATTTATTTATCATTGTTTTCTGTATGTAAACTATAGTATTTATTCTTTAAAAAATGAATTTTTGGTGAATTTTTTGGATGGAAACGATTAATTGTATTTACATTATTTCTTATGGGAAATAAGGTTTCAAATTATGAACTTTTGTGTTAAGAACTAGCTCCTGGAACGGATTAAGTTCGTTAGTTGATGGACCACTGTATGTATTTTCATCATCTTCAGAAGTATGTCATCTGAATCAGGCAAAAGATCATTTAGCATTTTTCTTGAAGGTGTAGCCATCTAAGGAAAAACAAAGAAACCCAATGAGAGATCACAGGGCTTACAGACACACATGGAAATGGGATGTAATTACTCAGCTCTACACATGTCAGGCCAAATGTACAACAGACCACATTACAGACAGTGCTGGGGAGACCAAAAATATGTACACCAAAACCCATAATAAATGAAAACACCTGATATGTAAATATGCTGAGTCATCAGCATGGCTAGTGTCACAATGACGCATTACACCATTACTCACTAACCCTCACTGCCTTCCACAACACACATGTCTTCCCCACCCCACCACCCACATGGAAATAAGTCACTGTCTGACTTTTTTGGGTTATCCTAGGTTGATGGTCGTCTGGGTCGTCCTTCCTTCCTTCCTTCCTTCCTTCCTATCTACCTCCTTCCTTCCTACCTACCTTTCCTCCTTCCTACCTACCTTCCCCTTCTTACCTACCTTCCTTCCTATTCTTCTTCCTTCCACCTACCTACCTTCCTTACCTTCTTCTTTCCTTCCTCTCATCTCTTCCTTCCTTCTGGTTTCCTGGGCATTGCTTTCAGCCCAAAAACCCCCAAAAAACCATGAAATTCATTTTTTTTGACATTCTATCTGTGTTAGAACTGTCACTTGGGAAAATATGAGCCCAAAAATTGGGGGAGTGGGAAACACTAAAGTCATGGTAAACAGGCGTATGAAATTTTTCCCATAATGCAATACGGGTCCCCCGTTTTTTTTTCCTACAAAACCTCACCATCAGCCCTTTCCCCCACATGGGGCCCCTGAGTTTTCCCCCCCTCGTTTAAAAACCCCGGGGGGAATTTTCGGATTTTTTGGCCCCCAAAACCCGGGCTCTCAAGCTGTACATTTTACGGCCCCAAAACCAAAAAAGGGGGGTTTAAAATTTAAAAAAAAAAAAAAGGGGGTTTTAAATGTGTACCTCCCCCAGCAGTGTGTGTATATTTAGCTACAGGTACACATAAGTACAGTGGACCTCGATTCCCCCGAAACCCCCCGAAAAAATTGAAAAAAAGCTTTTTTTTCGTTTAGTGAAAAATTCTGGTTCCGAAGGTTTTGGGCGTTCCGCCTGCCCGAAAGGGGCCCAGGACGCCAGTGGCGTTTTTATTTTTGAAGAACTTTCCGGTCGCTTTTAAAAAAGATTCAAAATATTTGGTGTCTTTGGGGTTTTAGTTATTGTCACTGAAAAAAAAGTCACCATGGGTCCAAAAAAGCTTCCAAAGTGGCCCCCCTGTGGAAAAGAGGGGGAAAAACCCCCCCGGGGAAAAAAAAGGGGAAATCATGAAAAATATGAAAATTTCGCTGGTCCCTTGGGATAAAAAAAAAACTCCATCTACATCGGCACTAGGGGGCAAAATGAGATGGGAAAAATTTTAAAAAAAGGGGGGTTAATTTTTGGGAAAAAAAGATCAAAAAAAAGTGGATGAGGTTAAAAGTTTTTTTGGTTTGGATCCAGAAAAAGCAGGGGGGTGATAGTATTTCGGGGGAAAATTTGTAAAAAGGAAAAGGGAAAAGCCCCCGCAGATCTTAAAAAACAATCCTAACCAGTGGTAAGGAGAGTGATTTTAAAGCCAGAAAAGGCTGGTTTGAAAGTTTAAACGTGGTGGCAACAAATGTTGTGGGCATGGTGGGAAAACCAAAAGGAACCAACGTCAGCTAAAAAATTTGTGCTGGAAAAAAAGGGGGGTTCGGAGGCTGAACAATTCCCCCCCCAACAAGTTTTTAAATTTTTTGATGAAAAGGCCTTTTTTGGAAGAAAAAAAAAGGGGGACCACATTACTGGGGGGAAAAAAGGCACAGCCAGGACACCCTATAAAAGACAGGCTAATTTATAATGTGTCCCCAATGATAGTTTTTTTTTAAAAAGGAAGCCTTTACTGGTGCATCATGCAGAAAACCCCCCCCCGGGGGGAAAACACAGTGTTAAAAAAAAATTTGGGGGCGGGGGAAAAAGCTAACACCAAGGCATGGGTCACACGGAGATTTTCAAGGAATGGTTGATGGAGTGTTTGGCCCTAGTGTAAAAAATACCTGGGGGAAAAAAAGTTCCCCCAAGTGCCTCCTGGTACTGGACAATGCTCCTGCTCATCCCCCCAAATTCCAAAAAGGGGTTTTTGCCCCCAAAAATAAATTTCATAAATGAAGTTCTTGCCTCCCAACACCCTCCTCTCACAGCCCATGGACCGGGAGGTCATTTCCAACTTCAAGAAACTGTACCAAAAAACCCGTTTCGAGGGGGTTATGACCAATGACTTGAATTACCCTAAGAGTTCTGGAAAAGAACACCCAATATGTGATTCATAGGCCCCCCAAGGGGGGGTTGGGAGGAAAAAAATTCCCGGACTCTGAACTCTGCTTGGGGACCCTGTTTGGGGGTTGTGTCCCCAAAAAGGGAAATTTTTTTGGATTTGGGCTGGCCCCCCCTTTACGACCCTGTGCCTGTTTGGGGGATGTTTTGGAAGATATTGTGGAATTGGGGGGGAAAAGCCCGGGGGTTTTGGGGGGGAGTGGTGAGGATTTGGGAAAGGTTTTGGAAAGGGGCACAGGGGAGAGCTAAAACTGAAGAGCTGCAAGAGTTATCTGGGGAAAAACAAAGACCACAGCTGAGGTTTTGCTTCCCCAAAAAGGGGGGATAAGGAGGTGCCTTCTTCATGTTTAAAAGGAAGGTTGTACAAAGTGGAAAAAGGGGGGGAGACATTTGTTTAAAGAAACCACCTGAGCAAAAACTGAAAAAGGGCCCCTTTTTTGCAACCATTCAGTTTTAAACCATGTTGTACTTCAGAAAAAATGTTGAAAAGGGGGGGCCCCCAAAAAAGGACCCGGGCAGTTACTTCACCCCCCCGGGGTCTAGTGACTCAAGCTGGCCCAGTGGCATTAAAAGACCAAAAAGGAAATCCCCGAGAGGGACTTGTTACCTGAAGTCCTTTTGGAGGGGGAAATTCCCCCCTTTAACCCATTAACACCCTGCCCCCCCCAGCAACTCCCTTCCAGACCTGCAACTCTTCAATAAAAGTAAAAAAATTTTTTTTTTTTGGTGATTATTTTTGTGAAAAAAATTTAAATTTAAAATTTTTTTTATTTCTTTGGGGGGAAAAGGGGTTTTAAAATTTTGAAAAAATTTTTATTAAGTAAAGGGTCCCCCAGGATTTTAAATTTTGTTTCCGAGGGGGGATTTTCAGTGGGCCCCCCGGGTTCGGGAAAATGCCAGAATGCTTTCAAAAATGCTGTTCAGGAATTTATTACAAAAAATGAAATTAGAGTAGTCTTTTTTGGGGGCCCCCAAAAAACCCCTTTTTTAAAAAAATTTGTGTTTGGACCGGCCATTAACCGGGGTCCACTGTACAGTGGGGGCCCGGGTAGTGATTTTCCCTATAATGGTGGTTTTTTTTAACAAGCGCCTTTTTTTCTAAATATTTCCCCATGTAGCACCACCCTGGGGGGGCCCTTTCCAGGGCCCGTCCGCCTGCCCCCCCCCTGCGGGATGCCAGTCTAGCGTTGTTTACTATTGAGAGAACATTACCCGCGTCTTTCAAACATTCCAAAAAATTTTGGGTGTTTTTTTGCTGGTTCAGTGATTGTCACTGAAATAAGTCACCATGGATCCAAAAAACTTCCTAAATGGCACCCCTGGGTAAAAAGTGAGGAATACCATCGAATTTTTGAAAGAGATTGTTGAAAAATATGAATGGCGATGGAGTGACTTCCAGGATGTACAAGGGGGCCCGGGCCTTTTAAGATATTGTGGATTTGGAGGAGGAGGATGAACCCCGGGTGAGGTATAACTTCTTCAGAGATTAAGGAAATGTGTTCTATGTGGTCAAAAAAGGGGAAAATTTTTTTGAAAAAAACCACCCAAACAAGGTGAAATAAATTTTGCAACCATTCAGTGACAGAGCCATTTGCACTTCAAAAAAATTTAAACAGGCGCCCCCCAAAAAAAGGGCTTGGGCAGTTTTTTCTGCGACAGGGGGTTTTTGTGACTCTCAAGCTGGTCCCATGGCATTAAA
>WNWK01035356.1:0-19823 GCA_009830355.1 Cherax destructor | reverse complement strand
CTTTCTCTAGACTATTCCACTTCCTGACTACTCTGTGGCTGAAGAAATGCTTCCTAACATCCCTTTGACTCATCTGAGTCTTCAGCTTCCAGTTGTGTCCCCTTGTTTCTGTGTTCCCTCTCTGGAACATCCTGTCACTGTCTACCTTGTCGATTCCCCACAGTATTTTTTATGTGTGTGTGTGTGTGTGTGTATTTATTGTGTGAAAAGTAGTGGTGAAATTGTGTGTTATGGTGTATGAGTGTGTATGTGGGGTCTGCGAGTAACACGTAGTCTACAGTGCTCCTCTACCTAGCCTGACCTGACACACCTGATCTACCAGTTAATGTATTCTATGCTTCACATGTCTGCTCGCCATTTTCTACTAGAAATTATCAATTGCTATTTGTTACCGAGTACTTGATATCCTATTCCTTATCTTACTATGAGAGTTGACCGTTCACAAACAGCTTCGTGGTTAGGTAATTGGAAGTTACACTCGACACCCCGAAAACCACGCAACCATGCAGCTTGTCCAGCGTGTAGTAGCCTGTAGATTGTCCAACTCGATGTGATGTTCTGGCGTATATCCATTTTCGTTTCTTGTCAATATATAATATAACTTATTCACTGTATTACTTTCACTTGTCACATATTTATTTCACTTTATTATCTAGGGTGACACATGTGGCAACGTCGCCTGGAGCACACTAGGCCCACTCTAACCCCGCCACCAAATATTTATTTCCAGTTCACTTATAAAATTATGGCTCTCCCCACACTTATGTGGCTCAGGGCAACTCGTAAATCGCTTCAAGGGTTGTTCACTACCCTGACACACTTGATAACCCCTGCAGTACCCTTGTGTAGCCCTCAAAAAACACTTATATTCACGGAGCACTAAAGTTGTGACTCGCCCACGCAGTGTCCTTACGCTGTGTGTGTGTGTGTGTACTCACCTAAATGTGTTTGCAGGAGTCTAGTCATAGCTCCTGGCCCTGCCTCTTCTCTCGTCATTACTAGGTCCACTCTCTCACTCTCCACTCTCCACTACATCACTCTCCAGACTATTCCACTTCCTGACAACTCTGTGGCTGAAGAAATACTTCCTAACATCCCTATGACTCGTCTGGGTTTTCAACTTCCAATTGTGGCCCTTTGTTCATGTGTCCCATCTCTGAAACATTCGAGCCCTGTCCTCCTTGTCAATTTCTCTCAGTATGTTATACGTTGTTATCATGTCCTCCCTACCCCACCTATCCTCTAGTATCATCAGGTTGAGTTCCCTTAACCTCTCCTCGTAAAACATACCACTCAGTTCCGGGACTAATCTTGTTGCAAACTTTTGAACTTTCTCTAATTTTTTTTACGTGTTTGACTAGGTATGGACTCTATACTGGTGCTGCTTACTCCAATATGGGCCTGACATACACAGTGTACAGTGTCATGAATGACTCCTTACTGTAGTGTGACCTAAGTGTAAGTAAAAGTAACAAGACGTACCTGAAATATTGCATGTTTATGAGACAGAAAAAAGACATCAGCAATCCTACCATCATGCAAAATAATTACAGGCTTTCGTTTTACACTCACTTGGCAGGACGGTGGTACCTCCCTGGGTGGTTGCTGCCTACCAACCTGCTACCACAGGATGGTAGTACCTCCCTGGGTGGTTGCTATCTACCAAACTACTACCACAGGATGGTAGTGGCTCCCTGTGTGGTTGCTGTCTACCAACCTTCTACCTCAGAATGGTAGTACCTCCCTGGGTGGTTGCTGTCTACCTACCAACTTACTACAACAGCATGGTAGTACCTCCCTGGGTGGTTGCTATCTACCAAACTACTACCACAGGATGGTAGTACCTCCCTGGGTGGTTGCTGTTTACCAACCTACTACCACAGGACGGTAGTACCTCCCTGGGTGGTTGCTGTCTACCAACCTACTACCACAGGACGGTAGTACCTCCCTGGGTGGTTGCTGTCTACCAACCTACTACCAAAGGATGGTAGTACCTCCCTGGGTGGTTGCTGTTTACCAACCTACTACCACAGGACGGTAGTACCTCCCTGGGTGGTTGCTGTCTACCAACCTACTACCACAGGACGGTAGTACCTCCCTGGGTGGTTGCTGTCTACCAACCTACTACCAAAGGATGGTAGTACCTCCCTGGGTGGTTGCTGTCTACCAACCTACTACCTAGGGAAAAAGTATATTTTTATTTATTAACACATCGGCCGATTCCCACCAAGGCAGGGTGGCCCAAAAAAGAAAAACTTTCATCATCATTCACTCCATCACTGTCTTGCCAGAGGGGTGCTTTACACTACAGTTATAAAACTGCAACATTAACACCCCTCCTTCAGAGTGCAAACACTGTACTTCCCATCTCCAGGACTCAAGTCCGGCCTGCCGGTTTCCCTGAATCCCTTCATAAATGCTACTTTGCTCACACTCCAACAGCACGTCAAGTATTAAAATCCATTTGTCTCTATTCACTCCTATCAAATACGCTCACACATGCTTGCTGGAAGTCCAAGCCCCTCGCACACAAAACCTCCTTTACCCCCTCCCTCCAGCCTTTCCTAGGCCGACCCCTACCCCGCCTTCCCTCCACTACAGATTTATACACTCTCGAAGTCATTCTGTCTCGTTCCATTCTCTCTACATGTCCGAACCACCTCAACAACCCCTCCTCATCTCTCTGGATAATAGTTTTGGTAATCCCGCACCTCCTCCTAATTTCCAAACTCCGAATTCTCTGCATTATATTCACACCACACATTGACCTCAGACATGACATCTCCACTGCCTCCAGCCTTCTCCTCGTTGCAACATTCATCACCCATGCTTCACACCCATATAAGAGTGTTGGTATAACTATACTCTCATACATTCCCCTCTTTACTTCCATGGAGAAAGTTCTTTGTCTCCACAGACTCCGAAGTGCTCCACTCACCCTTTTACCCTCATCAATTCTATGATTCACCTCATCCTTCATAGACCCATCTGCTGACATGTCCATTCCCAAATATGTGAATACATTCACCTCCTCCATACTCTCTCCCTCCAATATGATAACCAATTTATCGTCACCTAATCTTTTTGTTATCCACATCACCTTACTCTTTTCTATATTCACTTTCAATTTTCTTCTTTTACACACCCTACCAAATTCATCCACCAACCTCTGCAACTTCTCTTCAGAATCTCCCAAAAGCACAGTGTCATCAGCAAAAAGCAACTGTGACAACTCCCACTTTGTATTCGATTCTTTATCTTTTAACCCCACACCTCTTGCTAAGACCCTCGCATTCACTTCTCTTACAACCCCCATCTATAAATATATTGAACAACCATGGTGACATCACACATCCTTGTCTAAGGCCCACTTTTACTGGGAAATAGTCCCCCTCCTACACACTCTAACCTGAGCCTCACTATCCTCATAAAAACTCTTCACTGCTTTCAGTAACCTGCCTCCTATTCCATACACCTGCAACATCTGCCACATTACCCCCCTATCCATCCTATCATACGCCTTTTCCAAATCCATAAATGCCACAAAAACCTCTTTACCCTTATCCACATATTGTTCACCTATATGTTTCACTGTAAACACTTGGTCTACACACCCCCTACTTTTCCTAAAGCCCCCTTGTTCATCTGTTATCCTGCTTTCTGTCTTACTCATAATTCTTTCAATAATAACTCTACCATACACTTTACCAGGTACACTCAACAGACTTATTCCCCTATAATTTTTGCACTCTCTTTTGTCCCCTTTGCCTTTATACAAAGGAACAATACACGCTCTCTGCCAATCCCTAGGTACCTTACCCTCTTCCATACATTTATTAAATAATAGCACCAACCACTCAAAAACTATATCCCCACCTGCTTTTAACATTTCTATCTTTATCCCATCAATCCCAGCTGCCTTACCCCCTTTCATTCTACCCACTGCCTCATGAACTTCCCCCACACTCACAACTGGCTCTTCCATACTCCTACAAGATGTTATTCTTCCTTGCCCTATACACGAAATCACAGCTTCCCTGTCTTCATCAACATTTAACAACTCCTCAAAATATTCCCTCCATCTTCCCGATACCTCTAACTCTCCATTTAATAACTCTCCTCTCCTATTTTTAACTGTCAAATCCATTTGTTCCCTAGGCTTCCTCAACTTATTAATCTCACTCCAAAACTTGTTCTTATTTTCAACAAAATTTGTTGATAACATCTCACCCACTCTCTCATTTGCTCTCTTTTTACATTGCTTCACCACGCTCTTAACCTCTCTTTTTCTCTCCATATACTCCATATATTTGGGAAAGAACCTGTCGTTGGATGGTTCTGTGAAAGATGAAGTGATGAATAGAAATAACGAATTAAATTAAAGGTAGGTGGTGGCACTAACACTGTGGGTGAAACATGGGTTTTAAACATTGCAGCGAGGAAAAGGCTGGATGCATTGGAGATGTCGTGTTTGAGAGCAATGTGTGGTGACTATCATGCAGAGAACTGGAACTTGAAAATTAGAGGCGTGGGGTTTCCAAGAATATTATTCAAAGGACTGCAGTGGGCTTGATGAGGTTGTTTGGGCATTTAGAGAGAGCAATTAAATATATGATGTTTAAGAGGCCGTTTAAATCTGGGTCGTCCTAGGAAAGGTTGGAGGGAATGGGTAAATGAGATTATGAGTGGTAGGGGTTTGGAAATCCAACTTGTGTAGGCAAGTGGTTTTTAAAATTTGACGTTCTGTTGGAGTGTGAGCGAAGCGCTGTACTTCCCAACGCCGGACTTGTGTCTTGGCGCTGGGAAGTACAGATTAACATTTTTTGACGTATGAACTGCATCTCCTCATTTTCTCTCTTCACCCTCACCTGGCCTGGTACCTCGTAGAATCATTCGCTAAATACTACAAGCAAGCATCCAAAGTGAATGTCCTTTGACCTGTTCCTAGTGCACTACTGGTGTTGCAATCTAACATATCTGACCTCACTCCAGGTCTAAGAGCATTTATTTCGTGTCCTCCTGACAGCCACCTTGAAGAACCAGTCTTTATATTATACTGGCAGTTTTCAGTGCTTAGTGACCCACAAACACTGGGTATATAAATATCAAATAATATTGGTGGGATGGCGACCCATGTCGTGTCACTAAGGCAGATGAGATGCCAGGTGGGATGGCGACCCATGTTGTGTCACTAAGGCAGATGAAATGCCAGGTGGGATGGCGACGCATGTCGTGTCACTAAGGCAGATAAGATGCCAGGTGGGATGGCGACCCATGTTGTGTCACTAAGGCAGATAAGATGCCAGGTTAATTTCCCGAAGAAATTGTCTCATTAAATTGCATTGATTATGTTGCCGATGCTTTCACCAATGATAAGCCTCAGAGAGCTCAACAACGTGATTCGACTTAGTAATATATTTCTCGCCACTTGACCAAGGAGGATAATGATGTACTTTTCCATCAGTGTGTACCTGTGAGGAGCTTATCAGTCTACCAAGGGATCCTGTGCAGGGTTTCCAGACCAGCAGAACCAGACCATGCAATATACTAACTGTTAATCTCCATGATAATCCAGATGCAGTGCATTCAAATACAGATTATAGCATTAAACAGACAAGACTAAAGTACTTATAGCTTAACATTGTGAAAGAAATTCATAAGGTTGTGACATGCCACTGTAACTAGAAAAGTTCAGTAGTCTTAACCAGATCTTGAAGTATCCCATTACTTCGGAGTCATGGAGGAAAAACCTCTGTTGATGTGTTGACAAATTTCTATTTTGAGAAAGGTAAGTGACACTTGGTAGTGATGATCGACAAATTTAAAAAAGATTTTGTGAGTTAGAAGCGATGCCAAAGAAAAACTTCTCAGACCGTAGCTAAGGCATTGGGCGAGCATATTATTCTATGCCATGATTGGTCTCGGTGTCCTGTTGAATGACCTTAGCAACAAGATCCCCATTCATCAAGCTCCACAGTCACCATGCCATCCCTTCAGCAACAAACTTGTTGAGCACACAAACTACAAGTTACGTGTCATTATCAACCCAACAAGTTCCACATGGTATGAGGTAATGCCGGAAGTTAGTGGACTTTGAACCCCGCAAACAACTAGTTGATTGGCAAGTTTCTGCACTTATTATTGAATGGATTACACAAATGATTGTCGTGTGATATTTTGCTTTTTCCCTCTTAATATCACTATTACTCAGATAATTCTAGTGAAGTCTCACGAAATCGTAATGACACGATTGTAAACAAACCATACCACGGGCGGGGTTAGAAGCTGGTGGGAGATTCGTCTGTAAAAACTTGCATTTGTGGTCAGAGTGGTGCCTATGCTAACCTTCCTATGGTGTATAAATATACCTAGTTGGACGAATCTGGCCTCTTTAAGGGAGGCTCCTTGTCGTGGAAAAGAGGCTATCGGTCTGAGGAATTGGACCTCTTGGTCTTCTTCCTCAGACCGAACCAATCCCCCCAATCCCCCCTCCCGTTTCCCATCTTCCCCATCCTCCCTTTTCCCTTTCCTCCTCCTCCTCATCCCTCCCTTATTTCCTTTCCATTTTTACCCTGGGAGCTTCTCTCCACAGGCATTATAGTTCCTAGGTAGGGGGAAGGGTACCTTGGTCCATCCCATTCCGTTGAGGTTCTTGGCGGTGGTGTAGTTTGCCATGGAATCTGGATCGCCTGGGGATGTCCGATCCTCTACGGTCTCCCGGGGGTGGCCTTGGGTATCTTTCGGGCGACGGGTGTATCTCTGGAGGCCACCTTTCGGATTCCGGGGTGGTGGCCAAAGGAGGTATGCTTTGTGGTGGATATCCGGCCGCCCTCTCTTTTGTCCGCCGAGGTGGCTTGGTGGATGTGAGGTTGCTATCCCGGATTGTTGGTTTACTGGCATGAAGGGTAGGGTATGGCACGGGTTCCATGCAGCATCTGCACTACTTGCGGTGTTGAGGTCCTCTTGGGCGTGGAGGGGGATTTACGCCCCTTTCATTCCTCCTAGGGGCTATTCCTCCACGTTCCCCCTTTTTATTCTTTTTTTATTTTTATTTTATTTTCTTTCTTTTTTTTTCTTAAAAACAAAAAGAAAGAAGTAACCTAACCATGGATGCCCTAATCCGTGAACCTACCCCCGGGCCCCTTCTTGATACCGCACCTAGTTCTGACCCTACCTCGTTAACGGACAACTCTTCGGACACCTCTAATACCCCTGTACCTCTTGCTGATGCTGGTTTGTCACTGCTTCAGGTTCCGGGGTTCTGACTAGCCCTTTTGACATGTCTGACCTTCGCTCTTCTCTGACCTTGATTCAGGCTTCTCCCTCAACGGTGCGGCAATTTTCGGATTGCTCGCCCGTTGCACGTCGGACCACCTCCAGTCCCACACCCAAACGATCTAGACCCTTACATGACGATTCGACACTTTCTTCTCGTTCATCTCAGAAACGACTAGCTCATCATACACTCTCATTAAATACTCTGTTTCACACTACTCATTGGACAAAGTTTTTTACTCTACGACCGACCTCTCCTAATACCTATCTTTCCGATCATAGTATTGGTAAAGCTCTCCTACGCCATGTAGGTAAAGATATCTCATTTCATGCTCTCAAGAGCAGCACTCGCATCATCACGGTCCAGAATGCTGGCCAAGCTCGTGATCTTTCTCTCCTTACGACAATACATACTATTCCTATCACTATTGACAAACATCATTCACTCAATTCTTGTAGTGGTAGTCATTTTACCCCACACCATTGTCCAACGGAATTTCCAGACATGTGGTGATGACATTTTGGAGCAGCTTGAGCTCCAAGAACTCCCTATCCTTAAAGTTGACACTTTTGTCCTCCCTGCCAATAAGCGAAGATGTTATCCTTGCAATATAGCTCATTTAACATTTGACTGCCGTGAACTTCCACCTTCGGTTTACATTGCAGGTCAACATTTGCAAGTTGGAAAGGTGACCCCTACACCACAACAGTGTAGAAACTGCTGGCATTTTGGTCATCCAGCGAAATATTGCAGGTCCATGGCCGAATGCCCAGTCTGTGGTGCCGACGACCATGCCAGTCCTTCTTGTAATCTACCTCCCTCTTGCCTTAACTGTCATGAGGTGCATCCATCGTACTCTCGCCATTGTCAGGTTTATCTGAATGAGCGGGAAATTCGTTGTCTCAAAGAGGCGGAAGGCTTCTCATATTCTATGGCCATCTCTCATCTATGCCTTCAAGGGAGACTTCCCCGTATTTCCTATTCTTGCATTGCTAAACGTCGCCCCACTTCTGGGGTCCCAACTTCCCTGGCTTCCTCATCCTCAGTCACCCCTGTCTCGAATCCTTTTGCTGTTCTTGGCTCCGAGGTCCCTACCTCGGCATCTCATAGTGTCCACACCCCTTCCTCTACTCACTTGCACAGTTCTGTGTCTACTCGCCCTCATTCACCACCTAAACCTCAGCGCCCCTCTTCATCTCATAAGCCCGGCAAAAAATCCCCATTGCCGGGTTCTTCACCTCCGACCAGTTCTGTAACGTGTGTGGAGGTTCATCCTCCTCCTCGTTCAATATCTTCATCCCCTGTCCCCTCCCAAATTCCTTCCTTGACTGCCCATCCCCAGGTCGCTTCCACTCCTGTCCCCTCCCAAGCCCTTTTGACAGTTTCCTCTTCCATCTCCTCGCCCTCCACTTTCGTACCGTCTATGGTCTCCCAGAGTGTCGCTCACACTCCTCCTCCTTCCATCTCAAATGTGGTCCCACATCCTGCATCTATGACTCCTGAAACGCTGGAGGCTATTGCAGGATTTATTTCAGATACTGAACCGTTGATGGACACTGCTCCACCTCCGGTTCCTCCTCCTCTCTCTTCTCCACCTATACCCCTCCTTTCTTCACAGCATCCCCCTCCTTCTCTGATTACAAGTTTTGCGCTGCCTCCACACTTGGGCTTTTCTAACCCTAGTCCATAGATACCTCTAACTTCGACTTATATCTTTCTCTCCATACATCATGGCATATTTGCAGTGGAATATCCGAGGCCTCAGGGGTAACTGAGGTGAGCTTCAGGTGTTGCTCTCCCAGATTTCTCCTCTTGGTGTCTGTTTGCAAGAACCCAAATTGCAATCCTCTGTTATCCGGCCCTTTTCAGGCTATGATTTGTTGTATTCATCAGACCCTTTTTTCCAATGGAACCTTTAATGAAAGTGATCTTCTTATACTCACTGGTGTTCCATACCGTCAGCTCTATGTTCATTCTTCTCTACATTACACTGCAGCCCGTAACAACTTGAATAAGTGGTATACACTCTGTTCTTTATATCTCTCCCCTTCGCGAGCATTGTCTATCCCAGATGTTGATTTTCTGGTTTCTTCCTTGCCGCCACTCCTTCTATTACTTGGCGATTTTAACGCACACTATTTTCTTTGGGGAGGGTCGCACTGTGACTCCCGTGGCGTTCAGTTGGAGTCATTTCTTGCTTCTCCCCCCCTCCATGTTTTAAATATGGGTACTCCTACCCATTTTGATCCCTGAACTCATTCTTTCTCCTGCATTGATCTTTCCATCTGCTCTTCATCAAATGTCCTTGACTTCACCTGGTCTGTCCTCCCGGACTTGCATGATAGTGATCATTTCCCAATCATCCTTAGGTCCCCTTCGTATTCTCCACCTCCTCGTAGCCCACGCTGGCAATTTGACCGGGTGAAATGGGACCTCTACACACATCTTACTACCTTTCATGAAGTTCCTTCCTCGTCCTCCAGTGATGAGGTTTTACATCTCTTTTCATCCTTCGTCTTCACATTCTATCCCCCAAACCTCGGGCAAGCATTCCCAGAAGTGCGTGCCTTGGTGGTCTCCTGCTTGTGCTCGGGCAGTACGTTTGAAACGCGCTGCGTGGGGCAGGTACCGGTATAAGAGAACCACAGAGAAATTCCTTGATTTTAAGCAGAAGAGAGCAATTGCTCGCCATGTCATATGTAACGCTAAACGCACTTGCTGGTGACATTACATTTCCACGGTCACTTCGGCATCCTCAATGAGTGCAGTCTGGAAGAAAGTGCGGAAATTGAGTGGTAAATTCTTCCCCGACCAGGCTCCTGTTCTTCAAGTTGCCGGTGTCGATATAGCACACTCTCTTGCCGTTGCCACTGAAATTGGTAATCATCTGGTCTGCATTTCTCAGGGGCTCCATCTATGCCCCTTGTTCCTTTCTTCTAAGTCTGCCAGCGAGTTAAAGCCCTTAGATTTTTCTTCTCTCAGAGAGGAATCTTATAATGGGCCTTTTACCCTTCAAGAACTGGAGGCAACACTCTCTGCTTGCCGATCATCGGCAGCTGGGCCAGACGGCATACATATTCGTATGCTACAGCATTTACATCAGTCTGCTCTCACTGTCCTCTTACTACTCCTTAATCTTATATGGTCGCAAGGAGTTATTCCCTAGCTGTGGAAGTCTGCTATTGTTCTCCCTTTTTGCAAACCGGGTACTACGGGACATGACACTTCCCATTACCGTCCCATCTCTCTTACCAGTACAATTTGCAAGGTGATGGAACGTCTAGTTAATAGACGTTTGATGTGGTATTTAGAGACGCACAGTAGTCTCTCCACTAGTCAATATGGCTTTCGTAAGGGCCATTCTGCCATTGACCCCTTACTGCGCTTGGATACGTATATTCGTAGTGCCTTTGCCAATAACCACTCGGTTATCGCCATCTTTTTCGATCTTGAGAAGGCTTATGACACAACTTGGAAGTATAATATCTTGACCCAGGCCCACTCCTTAGGCCTCCGAGGCAATCTACCATTTTTCCTTAAGGCTTTCTTAACTGAAAGAAATTTCCGTGTCCGGGTTAGTAATGAGCTTTCCCCGGACTTTGTCCAAGCTGAAGGTGTCCCCCAGGGTTGTGTTCTGAGCACAGCACTCTTTCTTCTTGCTATAAATAATCTGGCATCAGTTCTCCCATCCAACATTTGGTCATCGCTTTATGTGGATGACTTTGCTATAGCTTGTGCGGGTGCTGACTGTCACCTCATTGCAGTTTCCCTCCAGCATGCTATCAACCAAGTTTCCGATTGGGCCGCCTCTCATGGGTTTAAATTTTCTACTAACAAAACTCTTCAAATTACGTTTACTAGACGTTCAGTGGTCTCTGATCATCCGTTGTACCTATACGGCTCACATATCCCAGAACGTGATACAGTCAGGTTTCTCGGCCTCCTGTTTGACCGTCGATTGTCCTGGAAACCTCACATTACCTCTCTGAAGGCAACTTGTCATAGCCGGCTTAACCTTTTAAAAACCCTCGCACCTCTTTCGTGGAGGGCTGATCATAGCACTCTCCTCCGCCTGCACTCAGCCCTAATTTTATTGAAACTCGATTATGGTGACCAGATATATTCAGTGGCTTCCCCTGCTAGTCTTTCTAGCCTTAATCCCATACATCACCAGGGATTGCGTTTATGCCTTGGTGCATTTTGTTCTTCCCCGGTTGAGAGCCTCTATGTAGAAGTGAACATTCCATCCTTGCCTGATCGTCGTGATGCACATTGCATTCGCTATTATGTTCGCTCCCATGACCTCTGCAATCCTTCCATGTATAGGATTGTCACAGATGTTAGTAGGCGCTCTTTATTTGTCCATCGCCCCTGTTTACTTCATCCCTTTTCTCTTCGTCTACATTCACTCTTGTCTTCCCTTCAATTACCACCTTTATACGTTCATGTGACATCTCCCTTTCCCCTACCCCCTTGGGAAGTTCCTGCTGTCCGTGTCTGTTCTATTCCTCTACCTTGCGCAAGCCCAACTACCTATGGCGGCTTCTCGCTCTTTCTTTCTAGACCATTTCCGTTCTCATTCCCATGCCATCGCAGTATACACAGATGGTTCGAAGTCGTCTGACGGTGTCGGATTCGCAGCAGTCTTTCTGGACAATGTCGTGCGAGGGCATCTGTTACCCTCGGCTAGCATCTTTACGGCTGAATTGTATGCCATTCTTGTGGCACTTATCCGTATTACATCTATGCCTGTGTCACCATTTGTGGTCGTTTCAGATTTCCATAGTGCTTTACAGGCTATCCGTAAAATTGATACACCTCACCCCTAGTTCTTCGTATCCAACTTTGGTTACGCCGTATCTTTAGCAAGCACAAAGATATTGTTTTTTGTTGGGTCCCTGGTCATGTTGACGTACAGGGCAGTGAACAGGCAGACACTGCTGCACGGTCAGCAGGACATGACCTTCCAGTTTCATATAGAGGTATTCCTTTCACAGACTATTTTGTGGTCATTGCTACCCACCTTCGCACTCGTTGGCAACAACGCTGGTCTGACCTGCTAAATAACAAACTTCATTCTATTAAACCGGTTATAGGTTTCTGGCCTTCTTGTCACCAATGTCGAGGTTGGGAGACTACACTCTCCCGTCTTCGCATCGGCCACACTCGTCTTACTCACGGGTATCTCATGGAGAGGCTCCCTGCCCCTCTCTGTGAGCATTGTCAGGTTCCAGTGTCTGTTCGACATATTCTGTTGGACTGCCCACTCTATCAACGAGCACGTAGAATTTACCTCCAACGGCGTCTTCGCTCTGCGGCCCTTTCTTTACCTTCCCTTCTTGCAGATGGACCCTCCTTTAATCCTGACTCTCTCGTTGACTTTTTGACAGAAACTGACATATTACACAAACTCTGATGATTATACCTCTAGCACCTCCCTCAGTCCCTTCTAGCTCAATCTCTTGCTACCCTCTATCCCTGCACTATCCACCGTCCTGCTACACTCCATACCCTACTAATCATCCATCTCCCTCTTACAACCCACTCTCCCTGCATCCTGCAATTACCTGCAGCGCTGTATAACCCTTGTGGTTTAGCGCTTCTATTTGATTATAATAATAATAATGGACGAATCTGGCTGTAGCCAGCTGGCCCTGTGGCTAGCCCGTCGGTCTGGAGTTTTATGACTCTGATCGCGGGTTCTAACCCCACCCGTGGTGTAGTTTTTTTTCCAGTGAAGTCAAAATGCATAATACTCTTTATGTAATAAATGGTTTTGAAAACCGACAAGTTGAAGAATTGAGACACTTATGCAACATATGGGAATCTTTACTGAAGAAACATTTCGACACAGAGAGGCTTCATCAGTCCAATACAAAGCAGGAAACTATAAGGAGAAGTAGTGGTAGTGGGAGTAGTAGTAGTGGAGATAGTCATATTCTAGGAAAGAGGAGCACTGCAAGGAAGCTAGCAGCCCACATAGGGTAAGGGCAAGAACACAGGGGGAAAAATTAAAATATAGATAAAGAAGGAAAAATACAAGGCAAAAGAAAGAAAACCCAGTTGAGAAAGAAGAAAGAGGAGAGGGGGGAAGAGATAGAAGGGGAAAGGAATCAGATTAAGTCACGGGTGTTCTGAAGTTTGGAGCATTTAACAATGTGCGGGTTGTGTGTGTGTTGTTCCAGTCACGGTATTGTGACTTTTGTTATTTCGTGAGTCATCTCTGTGTAAAATATTCTATGCTTGCTCTAGTGAGAACTTCATCACTAGCGTTGTTCACTAGAACCACCACGAGTCTTCCCCTACAGACATATCGCTCGCTAGGGCCGTCCCAACGATGCCACTGCCATGCTCGCTTGTTGACATCTGTCTGCCACAACACATGAAGCAGTGTTCGGGCCGTGCTGCACTGTCAGCCTTTATGCTTCTTCACTATCTTACCTCTTTTGCACACACCATTTCTCTTCTACAGATGAAGCCCTCAGCTGTTTATATTCTTTTCTCACCTGTGTCTATTTTACATTGTATTTGGCCAGCTGTAGAGGTACTATGCAACGTCCATGAGAGATCGCTTTGTTCGCGTGTTACGTCCTGGGTCGGCTCCACCCAAAATGTAGATGGCCAGAAGGGTGAAAGTTTCATTGGTGGCCGCTGCATGTAAGCCATTTGTTCTTAGCTCCAAGCAGCCATCTAGTGACCTGCTTCACCAGGGCTAGGGTCAGCCAGTTCCTCTCTTCTCTTCCTTCTGTCATCGTGAGAACTGTAGCTCCTCCGCTGTTCCTCTACTTACCTTCTCCTGGCCTGATAACTCGTGGACACGTAACAACTGCTGATTGTAGAACCATTCGCCATATAATAGTAAGCATTCAACAGTATGTTTCCATTGCTCGAGTCCTGTTGCATAATAATACTGCTATGGTAATGCGCTACTGATCTAAGGATCTATCTGACCTCAGACCTATTCTCACAGTGCTTCTTTCTTGGCCTCCTGACAGCCATCTTGGCATACCAGTCTTACCCTATATCACATTATCGGCTTTCAACACTTTCTGCCCTACAGTTCACTAGATGTACAAACAGTCAATTTTAAATTGTTGAGACAGAGAGGTGTTTTTATTGTGATTTATCATACTTGTAAAAGATTAACCAAGGGTTTTCCATTGTTCCTTGGGAATCTTCCTTTCGATCTGGGAGGGTAAAGGAAGTAAATGTTCATTTCTTCCCTTTCCTTGGGGCTTAAATATAAAGAAATAGTAATACGTTCCTCGTTTCTTGTTAGATTTGGACGATCATAATCCTGTGTGATAGGTAACGTAAGAGAGGAAATAATGTACAATGTTTGCACCAAGCTCTGTGGAGGGTAGTTCCATTGTACAATGTTTGCACCAAGCTCTGTGGAGGGTAGTTCCATTGTACAATGTTTGCACCAAGCTCTGTGGAGGGTAGTTCCATTGGACAAGTCTTATTTTCTTTTATCTGGGATAGGATATAGAACCGGTTATATGTAATACTACCAAGCCTCCTGCAAGAGCACCTGCAATGACCTTGCAACGGAGAGTTGCAGCATGACTGAAGACTTAATTCATGGTTAATTTCTGCAGGTTTTTTAAATAGATTTGCATAATATAATTATGCAAATCTCATAGAAAACGATTGTGTGTATTTAATGTATTTATTGATACAACTAACCACAAACAACTTAATTGTTCAGGTAATAGTAACAAATTTGTTTGCATTAAAAATAAATTAAAAATAGCACCCACATGTGCATAAAATCCTCAGTGTGAAATAATATCAGAGCGAGCCGCGGGGGCGTTGACCCCCAAAACCCTCTCCAGGTAAACTACAATGATGAATGCAAATTTAGTTGGTATTAAATAATAAGTCACTGAAATTAAGAAAAAATGGAACAAGAGTAATGGGTAAGGCTGGTACACCGCTCGACGTGTGTAAAACGCTCCGACAGTGTTGGTACAACACGCTCGACATGTTGGTACAACACCGCTCCCCCACAGTGTTAGTACAACACCGCTCCCCGACAGTGTTGGTACAACACCGCTCCCCGACAGTGTTGGTACAACACCGCTCCCGACAGTGTTGGTACAACACCGCTCCCCGACAGTGTTGGTACAACACCGCTCCCCGACAGTGTTGGTACAACACCGCTCCCCGACAGTGTTGGTACAACACCGCTCCCCGACAGTGTTGGTACAACACCGCTCCCGCAGTGTTAGTACAACACCGCCCGACAGTGTTGGTACAACACCGCTCCCCGACAGTGTTGGTACAACACCGCTCCCGCTTGTACACACCGCTCCCCGTGTTGGGACACACGCTTCCGCGTGTTGGTACAACACCCTCCGACGTTGGTACACACTGCTCCGACAGTGTTGGTACAACGCTCGACATGTTGGTACACCGCTCCCCGACAGTGTTGGTACAACACCCCCTGACGTGTTGGTACACACCTCCGACAGTGTTGGTACAACACCCTCCGAAATGTTGGTAACGCTCCGACAGTGTTGGTACAACATTCTGATTTGGAATGAGTTCCACCTCTTCCTCATTCACTGGTATCGTCCCTCTGTAAATTTGGACATAGAACACCACCAAGGTTTTGAACCCCAGTTAAGTTCACATTAATGATTAATTCATTAGATCAACCATTGCCTCTAATATTTGGACACATTGTTTATGTATTGTAAGACACAGAGTTTGCAACAAATTTGTGGATTTACTTTATTTAGGTAAATTATGTTAGGGTTGGTTTAGCTAGATTAGATTGTCTTTCGGTAATAATAATTGACCAATGTCGATAAGTGAAATAAATGATAGACGCGATAAAAGCCTTGACGCACGAGCAGACAATACAGACTCAACGTGCGCACTAGAAATATCAAAGTAGGACAATCACTGTTTAAATTCGTTAAATACTCACTCATTTGATTGTCTCAGCTACAGTGAAATACAGACTGTTAAGAGAGTCAGCTGATTGCCCTCAGTTTCGAGAGAATTTGTCAAGTTTCTGATGTTGATGATTCGTTGTTTTTCTTCCATTCCATACAGTCATATTGCATTCTATGTTGATCGAACTGAACTGCGAAAAGTAAGGAACATGAATGAAGATTTCACTGGAGGCGGATGTCTTCACTAACACATTTCAAGCCTTGCAATTAAATGCATGAAAGATATAGAGGATACTTTGTGTGTAAGCTGTCAGTACCTCTTCTCTCTTATCTTGACGCACAGCTGTCTGTCTGTCTCACTTAGAATGCACAGATCTCTTAGGGAGTTAAATTGAACGCATTGATTAATCCTCCAAAATCAGGAAAATTCCATCTTGTTGAACGCTTCCAAAAAATCATATCTTCTTAATTCCCCAGTAAGGAGGTCACTGCCAGCCTGGGTCTTTTCATGGTGGTGACCCGGCCTTGGCTCCTTGTCAGGGGAGTGTCTTGAAGGGCATGCCAGCTGTGTGGCATGCCCTGTGGTATTATCTTCCCCTTGTTTATTCATGTACTGGTTCTATATTCCCCTTGTTTATTCATGTACTGGTACTATCTTCCCCTTGTTTATTCATGTACTGGTATTATCTTCCCCTTGTTTAATCATGTAGTAGTATTATCTTCCCCTTGTTTAATCATGTTGTGGTATTATCTTCCCCTTGTTTATTCATGTAGTGGTATTATCTTCCCCTTGTTTGTTCATGTACTGGTACTATCTTCCCCTTGTTTATTCATGTACTGGTATTATCTTCCCCTTGTTTATTCATGTACTGGTATTATCTTCACCTTGTTTATTCATGTAGTGGTATTATCTTCCCCTTGTTTATTCATGTACCGGTATTATCTTCCCCTTGTTTATTCATGTACTGGTATTATCTATCTCTTGTTTATTCATGTACTAGTATTATCCTCCTTGTTTATTAATGTACCGGTATTATCTTCCCCTTGTTTAATCATGTAGTAGTATTATCTTCCCCTTGTTTAATCATGTTGTGGTATTATCTTCCCCTTGTTTAATCATGTACTGGTACTATCTTCCCCTTGTTTATTCATGTAGTGGTATTATCTTCCCCTTGTTTGTTCATGTACTGGTACTATCTTCCCCTTGTTTATTCATGTAGTGGTATTATCTTCCCCTTGTTTGTTCATGTACTGGTACTATCTTCCCCTTGTTTATTCATGTAGTGGTATTATCTTCCCCTTGTTTAATCATGTAGTGGTATTATCTTCCCCTTGTTTATTCATGTACCGGTATTATCTTCCCCTTGTTTATTAATGTGTGAGTATTATCCTCCTTGTTTATTAATGTACCGGTATTATCTTCCCCTTGATTAATCATGTAGTGGTATTATCTACCTCTTGTTTATTCATGTACTGGTATTATCTTCCCCTTGATTAATCATGTAGTGGTATTATCTTCCCCTTGTTTATTCATGTACTGGTATTATCTTCCCCTTGATTAATCATGTAGTGGTATTATCTACCTCTTGTTTATTCATGTACTGGTATTATCTTCCCTTTGTTTAATCATGTATTGGTATTATCCTCCCCTTGTTTAGATCGAATCTGAATAAGAACATTAGAATGGAGGAACACTGAAGAAGGCCTACTGGCCCATGCAAGGCAGGTTCTTATCACATTTCACATGTGCTCTATGACCCTTACTGGTTTAACACTTTCATCTGATTAAACTACATCAACTGAGAACTGAATTAATCTTTAATGGTTTATTCATCTTATGAAATTCATGAAAAGTTATTGGCTTTAGGTTGTGTAGGAGTAAATCTTGTGGGATTGTGTGCAATAACTGAAGAATGGCTCTTCCTATCGACATTCAACTTAGTGCTAACGTGTTTTTAAAAAATTAAGCATCGCTTTGGTTTTAGCATGATTAGGTTTTAATATGACAATTTTGTAAATTAAATTTATTGTTGTTCTTGATTCGCCGGTACACTCCCGGTCCGGGTCTTTTCCAGATAGTGAACCGGCCTGGGCTCCCTGTCGTGGGAGTGTCTGAGACCTATGTCTCCCATGGGAGGAGGTACAAGTACCTCCTCATCGTTGGGACCAACTTTCTCTTAGCCTAGCCATATTCCTGCCCTCACGGGGCTCGTAGCTAGAAGCTAGGCCTTTCTGGTCTGCCATCTTACCAGCCCCAGGGGAGCTAATGGGAATGGCAGTCTTGTGAGCTGCAGATGGTAGCAAGCTCTGGCACCGGCACTTACCCTGCCCTAGAAGAGCTGGGCATGGTGTCTGTCCAGTTAAATTGGAGAATGTCTCTTCGTCAAAAATAAATCACAGAGTTTCATTCCATTGTATTATTCAAGTTAAATGTTAATTGTTCATATATGTGCACTTATCGTCTGTGTATTCTCAAGAAAATAACAAAAACAATTATATATTATGTACCTTTAATGAAATTTAATTACTCGCATATTTACTTAAACCTTTAATGGTGTCAAATCTTACTTAAATAAAAATTTGGATTTTCTTGGCCTGTGATGGTCCCCGTTTTCCTTTTTATGGAAGAAACTGGGAAAATTTAAATACATTCAATTGCTTTTTTCCATTCAACGCTGATAACTTGATAATGCAAATTATGAGCGGCTTAAGACCTAATGTGCTGATGTTTTTTCACCATGTTCGTCACTAACTGCCCCAAAGTTCGCTGGAAAAAAAGTCTAAATGTGAGTCCAAAAAGTGGATTTTAAGTGACATGTTGCATCCCATGTTCTTGTAAGCCTTGATGAGGTTTTCCACCAATTCTTCATAGTTACCTTCTCTTCTGTTTTCGAGAAATCCCTTCCCCACTAACTTGAATGCTTCCCAAGCAGCTTTCCCTCCCCATGAAGGTCTGATTCAAAGTCACCGTCTTTAAGAAGCTCTCGAATCTGAGGACCATTGAAGATTCCTCTCGTACCGTTGCTCAGTGAGGAAAATTTTGATGTTAAATACTTGAATCCCTGACCGGATTTGTCCATAGTTTTAATAAAGTTTTTCATGAGCCCCAGTTTTATGTGTAGTGGTGGTAGCAAAATTTTGTTTGGTTCAATGAGAGGTGGATGTTGAACATTTTTCATCCCAGACTCCAATGATGGACGAGGTGGCCAGCTCTCCTGACGTAGTGGCAACCTCTGCACGGCTGTCCCATTCACACAGAAAGCAGCAGTACTTGGTGTATCCGCCCTGCAAGACCATCACAAGACCAACAACCTTTAAGTCACCACAGAGCTTCCATTGATGTTCATCATATTTCATGCATTGCAACATATGCTTTATATTCCCATAAGTTTCTTTCATATGTAGTTCATAGCTCACAGGAACTGATGGTTTACTATTGCCGTTATGCAGCAAGACAACTTTCAGACTTGTTTTTGATGAATCTATGAACAGCCTCCAGTGACTGGGGTCGTAGTCCGTGCCAAGTGCTTCCATCAGACCATTAATATTGTTGCAAGCCGCTAAATCACCTTCCTTTACGAAGAAATCGTTGAACTGCTGCTGACGGTCACGAAATTTTGAAATCTTCACATCAGCTGCTA